>PVIA01001906.1:0-241021 GCA_004024845.1 Tonatia bakeri
CTTATCCATTTACAAGGTGCCCAGAGTAGAAAGGGTCTCAGCCAGGCACTCACCAGAGAAAGTAGAGGGAAATTTTCTCCTCCGTAGATTCTCGTGACTAAGAGAAGACACCCCACTCACTCTGGAGCACAATTACTCACTTCTTAGTTTTCACCAGTAATTAATGATTCTAAGGGTTGAAAAACTGCTTAATGTACATAACTAACACTTCCTAGAAATAAGGGTGAAACAACTGTGTATGAAAAGTGAGGGGGAATAGGAAGTGATTGATTGTTCACAGTGAAAGGAATTTCACATATGGTCAAGCTGATTATGTTGAAATGGATTTATGTTTTTAAAATAATGAGTTTTAGTATAAAAAGCACACTGGTACAAAATTAGAATTTAGTTTTCTATTAGTTTTCAAGGACAAAGTTTTCTTGGACTATCATTACTCTGTTCTGGATAAGAGACTGTGAAAGGTTTGCTGCGGTTTTGTTTTGTTTTGACCTTTTGAGTAATCTACCTGGAAGGAAAAGATTTTGTGGCTTACCAAATAATTTACTGTGCTTCATGTCATTATCAGGTCTTTAATACTGAAACACACATACACACACACACACACACAGTCTTCTCAACATTACAAAAGAAACCTAAGTTTTCTAATCTTTTGTATTTGCCTTTAGTATCTTCTATTGTCGCTTTGGTTTACATAGATAATGAAATATTACTGCATCATGATTTGTGATCCTATTTAATCAAATGTTTGACATTTGCCCCAAGTCCAATTCTAAGTGGAGTCTTTTTAACCACAGATTAACTTTGCTATTGCCCAGAGGGCTCCTGAAAATCTCAAGGGGTTTGTCTCTTGCCTATAGGAGAGATGCTAAACTAATTAGGTATATGCCCTACAACCTTAAGCCTGTCAACAAGTAAATTCCACATCCCCTGTGTAATAAATGTTGTTTCAGCCACCAGTGCATATTTGGCCCTATTATTTTCTTCTCCCCACTGTCACCTGAGAGCTGTGTTTCCCGCATTCCTTTGTGTCCAGGATTGTGGATTCAGTTTATGTTCTGCCAATGAGATTCACTCCCAGGAGGTTTTGAAAATGCAAGGGCAGCAGAAGAGGTATCATCCTTCCTTTAGGTCCACTGAGCAAAGGCTTGCTGTGGCAGACAGGAAGTTTGGCACCCCCACAGGATCCTACCCGGATTCATTCACTTCGGGGACCATTAGCACTGATTCCCTGCAGTTTCCTTATCAGGGCAGCAGCAATGCCTTCCTAACTCTCTGGACCAGAACGGCAGTGATAGGCCTGAAAACAAGCTTCAGGCTCTGATGCCTTCTGTAGCCTTCCCCATGTTTCTCGACACCACATTCCCTATATAAATCTCCTTCCACTGCTGACATCTAAAGGAGTGTGTGTGCTACCCAATGATATACTCCTAATCATGTGACTCAGGTAGTAAGCAATGGTGCATCCATGTTTCAACCCCAAACCACATTTCCACTGGGAAAGGTGCAGCTGTTCGAATAAGCTAAGTTACCTGGGACAAGATAAATAGCACAGCTCACCACCAGGCTTTCACACAGTCTGAAAGGAAAGACATGTACAGAAACATACTTTCCTCAAAATTTGAATAATCTCATAGTGTGCTTTGGCCATTGACTACTGGATGAGTACACCTCTACAAAACTTTACCGTGTAGAATTCAGTCCTGTCCCATGTACTGCATAAAACAGCGATGTGGTAAATTTCTTCAAATTCTGCCTGTGATCATCAAACCTTCAGAAATCAGGGAAGAGAACAAATTCCCACCTATGATTTTATAATACAAACACTATCATAAGAAGGTGATATTAATCATCTTGTCTGATCATTGATTGCGGACTGCACGAATAATTTGTTTCATGGCATTACCGAATTTAGTCTTAGTAAGCAAGAGAAGGCTTTTCTGGCTGTAGGAAACAGGCACCTGGGGCTAATGACCCATTCGGAAGTAAACAAGCGCACATCCCTGGTTTCTGGGGCAGCAAGCCATGGGGACGGATGGAGGGGATGCAGGAAGAGGTAGCAGGAAGAGGACGACATCGTAAAGCAACTGAGACCAAGTTGCATGCCAGGGCTGCTGTGTATCACATTCTGTGTGTGGACAAGATACTTTATATTTGAGCTGACTCTCTACCTTGTTCTCTCCCTCAGTCAAGTAAGCCAATCAGGTGGCACACCAAGAAACATAATCCAAGAGGGGTCGCCCAGCTCATCTCGGGTGTCCTGAGTTACGGTAAGTGGACCACGGGGGACCGCCACCCTGAGAAGGGTGGGAGATTGTGGAACTGGGGCCGCTAGTTTGTATTTTGTAAAAAAAAATTAAAGCAGTGAAAGAGCCTCTCACCCCAGACTTACTGAATCAGAATCTCTTTTAACAAGATCCCAGGTGGTTCACCTGCAAATTAAATTTTGAAAAGTATGGATCTATGATTCATTGGCAATTACCAGTTGTACTCTCAGAAGAACAAGGTAAAGAGAATAATACTCTTGGCTTTGTCACGAAGAAATGTATTTCTAGTCACAGGAGAGAATACCCTGAAAAATAAATACAAATATAGGCCAAAGGTATAGGGAGCCAACCAACATGTGTTGAATAGAATTAACTCTGGGCTGAGGAGCCTGCTCTCTGGAAAAGTCGTGTTAAGATTAGCAGTCCCTCATCTTATAGCTAAATAGTCTTCAAATGTGTCCTATGAGGGAGGAACGGCGTTATTATGCTGTGAGCCAATTCAGATATAGTTTAATTAAGTAATATGCAAGGTCATGGAGCATGACTGGCAGAGTGATTTAGAACAGAATTAACTGCTGCTTCTGCTGTGGCCGTCCCTGGTTGTCATCGACGCTGCGGCACATACGCTGTAAGAAAGGTTTTGGCATTGCAGAGTTATCCCTGCAGCCAGGGGAATTGAATTCGGTTTCCCTCTGGAGCCATAGAAACCCATCCGATCTTTCTATTTTTAATCCTTTGCTGAGACTAGAGGCTTTCTACCAAGTAATTTGTTGCCAAACAGTTGTTCTCCTTACAGCTGCCAGGCACACCAGCATTTGCAGCCTCGGGTTGTGTCCCACACTGGCTCTCTCCCAAATGTCATTCCCTACAAGGCTTTTCTTCCAACTGATGCATTAGGGTCTTTGAATGACAACATAAAATTAAATGGAAAATGACATTCAGGAGAAAAGATGTTCCTTTCCAACAACTGAGACTCTCCGCCCATCTGTCATTGCTTCCTTCTTGGTCTGCCTCGTGGTTTCCCACAAATCCCAAGCAGCTTGATACAAATATGATCATTAGAGGATATTCCTGTATTAATGCAAATGAGGCTCCGACAGCACTCAGAACATTCCTCCCAGACGGGCTGGCGCCCCCACGGAAGAGTGTGTGTCAAGGGGCTGCGAAACCAGGCTGCTCTCCTTCGAATTAGCTCACCACCAAAATCATCACACAACATTTCCAGTAAAATGGTAAAAAAAAAAATCATGAACTTTTAAGTTTTATGGCTTTCATTAATTATGGAATCCATTCAAAACTTCATTACTTACAGAAAAAAATGTGTCGCCCCCTAAAAGGAGAGAGATTGGGGGGAGACAGGAGGACAGATGCTAGGTGGGTGGACAGGCAGACAGACAGATCTGAATGAACAGACGCAGCCAATGCTGAACTCCTAACAGAGGGCTGAGAAACGTTTCCATTGCCAGTTATAATACAAGGTCTCGAAAAAGGTAAAATTCTAAGGAAATTAAAACTTGTTTTAAAAATAAATGTTTGAGCTCCATAAAAAATAAGTGTGTGTCCAATGGGAAAATAGGTGGCTTTAGCACAGTATGAATTCATGAGATATTAAAGTTTAAGATTAAGAAAGGCTATTTGCTTTGCAGTGAGAAGAAGGGCGCTGAATAGTAAAAGCCAGCCGTATGAAAGAAACCAAGGTGGTGAGGCAGAAAATAACACCCGTAGTTTTAGTCATTCATTAATTCAGTAGTAAGTGATCATTAATCCCCTTCCCCTGGAAGAGGGACTGAGACAGATCCAGGCCACGCCATCCCTGCTCTGCGCCCACTTGCACTATTTCTGCTGGGAGGAAGGAGCTCGTGCACTGACGAATGGAGAGAACGTGCAGTTCCACCAGCTTCCCCTTCAGGCTGTTTTAAGTAGGAAGCCAGAGATAAAGTACAGGCAATGCGGTTTAAAGGGAGATCCAACAACCACTTTCAAAGTTAGGACGATTACTCACTTTGTCATTGAATTCTTCCTTTTACCACATTATTATATACCCTGAATTGACGTTAAATTTCCAGTTTCAACCATGTACTCAAAATATGAGATTAAAAATACAGACTGCGCACCTTAATATTTTCAAAATTATTTTAATTAATTTAAATGGACAAAGGCAAATGTTATTTATAAAAGAGGATGTCAAAATAGGCCAAAAGTATTGTGGTCAGCTGCATGATGCCCCTCCCCAAATGTCTATGCCCTAATCCCAGAAACTATAAATGTATCACCTTACATGATAAGGGGACTTTGCAGGTATGATTAAATTAAGTCTTTTAAGGGAGGGAGGTTATTCTGGATTATGTGATTGGACCCCGTGTATTCATAAGGGTCCTTGAAAGATGAAAGAAGGGGGTGGAGGTCAGAAGCAGAGAAGGTGATGTGATGGTGGATGCAGGGGTCAGAAAAATAAGGATGCTGAGAGGTATTGTGTCATTGGCTGTGAGGAGGAAGGAAGGAGCCAGGAGCCACAGAGTGAGGGCGCCTCTAGAAGCTGGAGACCGCAAGGAAATGAATTTGCCCCTAGAGCCTCCGGAAGGAGTGCAGCCCTGCTGACTCCTTGATCTGAGGACTTCTGACCTCCGGAACCATAAGATAGCAAGTCTGTGTTATTTGAGATCCTAAATTTGTGGTAATTTGTTGCATCAGCCATAAGAAACTAATGCAGATGTATAAACAGTTGTTTGATGTCATTCACTGACATTAAAATAAAAATTAAATCACAATGAGAAAACAGTATATACACATCAGACTCACTAAAAATGCACAACCACTAAAAATGGCAACTATCAGGTATTGGGGAGGCTACAGAGTAACAGGAGCACTCATACTGCTGATGGAAATATACTCATAAATTGGTGCAAGCACTGTGTAGATTGTTATGATCATGTGACTTGCTTGGCCAATGGGACACCAGCAAACATGAAATAAACAGAGCCTTGGTAAGTGCTGATATGTCAGGGTCCTGTTGGAATGAGTTTGTCACCATGTGAGGAAGGCCAGGTTAGAATCTTGGGTTATAGGAGACAACATGGAGATGGACAGACCCCACCTCAGTTATTCTAGCTTACCCCTCCCTGGGCAACCTCTTGGGTGTGTGTGCAAAACCAAAAGAACACACAGCCTGCCCAGAGAATTGTGAGAAAGAATACCCTGTTGTTGTTTTAAACCACTAAGTGCAGAAGACTAGTTTGTGCTTCAGATCCTATAAAGCTAAGATAAGGGAAACATCCATAGCATCTAGGAGTTGGGGTGCAGGGAAGCATTAGAAATGTAAGGATTGCTTGACGGCCCCAGACTTCCCCCATAGCCCCATGTACCTGGTTGACTCCTTGCCTCCTCTGCACTCTGGAGAGGGTCAGGGCTCCAGGACACAAGTGCTCACTGAAAACAAAGGGATGGGGTGAAAGTCTCCATTTGAAGTGTGGTATTCCATGTGTTAGCCAGTTTCAGGTAATGTCTTGGAATGTCCGGCCTCACTGTGGGATATACCAAGCCAATGGGAAGACAGCTGGAGGTTCCTCGTGAAATAGTTCTGTTGAGTCACCATATAATGAGTCGCTCAGGGACAAGCCCAAACTACCCCTACTCCCTGAGCTTCCAAAAGTTTTAAAGCAATTTTCTCATCAGTGAGTAGATAGGCAAGACCAGCGGGCCTTGAGATAAAGCTTCTACCATAACAAGACACAAAACCTGAACAATAGATACGAAGGAAAATTGGTGCTCAGAGATTTTTTTCATGCTATCATTGCTATCCTCAAAGGTATTTGAGAGAATAGTTTTAATGATGAAACAAAACAGGAGAATATGAGAAAAGAACACTTAGAGGATGCTCAGGATCCCTTGGAAATTGAAATGTAACAGAAATGAAAAATTCCAAAGAATGTTTACAAGATAAACTTAAGGGGCTGTCCATGAAGGTAGGAAAGCACCAACAACAACACCGCCAAAGAAAAGGAAAACAGGAAAGACAAGATGATTAAAAGATCTACACAGGAGGTCCAAATCCAAGTAAAGAAATTTCCAAAAATCAATTCAACAAATTTTCTCAGAACTGATGTGAATTTCCAGGTTGAAATGGTTCACTCCAACCCAGCATGATGTATAAACCATGACATGTGGGTTTTTCAAATGTTTGCAAAAAAGAAAGCTTTGATAATGTTTAGAAGGCTGGAACCTCAATCTTCAAATACATGGAAAATCAACATGACATCAGACTTCTCAAAAAAAAATCAGAAGGATTCTAAAATAATGGCTTGGGAGTTCTCAGGGAAGATTATTTTCGATATAGAATTCTACACAGAATATGTTCATGTTTTTAATATAGGAAGTGAGAGTTTTAATTTAGATTTTGCTGAACTAGCATTGGAGAGTATCAGAAACAACTACCTCTGCCATAATAAGACCTGCACCACGTCTGAGAAAAAAAACAAGCAGCATGTTCTTGAATGTCCCCAGAGATGTGCATCCATTTCCTAATTCACACATTTAATTTGATTTGTAGATAATGTTTCCTAAATATTAATAATAATAATGGTTTTGCATCAAAAATGATCTACAACAGAAGATCTGGGTAGTCTATGTTCTATATTAAAATTCTCGTTCTGTGATTTAAAGTAAAATATTCATGAAGGATGTTAAACAGGCCTGAACTCATAACAAGCAGAGAACGTATTCAAACGAACCTCTTTCCTTTACACCAGAGAAATGGCATTATGTTATTAAATAGTATCTAGCAACCTGCACACACCAACTCTGAAAGCTCAATACATTTCTCCTCAGTAAACAATTATAAAGAGGGCACCAGATATTTATCATACAATATGGTGCTATAGTTTTCTCTTTATCATATTAAGTGGATTAAAATATACAGGGTCTGGCGGAAGTGACGCCTGCTTGGGTGTGGTTGGTGGGGTAATAATATGGTTATCATAATTTATAGTTTTAATTTGCACATTTCACCTAAAATGTCATATGGTGTGATATTGTTATGGTACGGAATTATATGCTTATGATTTCGTAATGTAAGATTTTGTAATAAAAGGAGGGCATTATTTATGCCGGACTTTGTATACACTTTCGGTTTTTTGGCAGAAGACATGTGAGATGCAGAGTTTGGATAGATTTAAGAAAGTTACTACATTTTAATGTTCTGGAGGCAACACTTTATTTTTCTTTGTATTATTTGGAAGCCCTAATGTATTTCAGAGGGAGGAGAAAGTTTTCAACAAATATGGAATGAATATGAGAATAAAATAAAATAAAAGTTTCAATGTGATATATTTGGAAATCATGATAACATAGACCGGGCAAGAAGTTTAAATAGGGTGACTTTTATTTATTTAAGTTTCCATTTAGTAGATTGGGGTTTAAAATTATTTCTACTCTGGTGAAATCCTATTACAATCAAGTTCTGGTATCACAGAAATATCTGCATGATGCTTATAATGCATAAAGTCGTGCAAGATTTGGAGAAAAGCCTGGACAAGAAGCAGAATTTGCCAAGTCTACCATAAACTAAAGGACAACAATACAGTGCCCTCCACCTCTCTCTCTCTCTCTCTCTCATCTCAGCATCTAAAATGTCTCAAGAGAAAGGAATTAAAGTGAGTGTCACTGCAGTCCTCTGTAATCTGACATCAAAATTTTATGTTCTCCATTCAACCTGTACCAAGTTTAAATGTAACTGCTAGCAAGGGAACATGACCACACGTCTTCCTGCATGAAAAATTGGCCGCATCTCCTTTAGAATGTGTTTCCAAGCTCTCCCGTCTCAGCGTTGTTTCTTTATTATTCATGCTGAGCCTCTGCTTGCCAAGGATGCATTGGGAGTGGGAGATAATAAGCCCGGATGTCCTCTTGCCCTGAAGGTAATCTTCTAAGAGGCTGGCTACATTCTTCCTTTCACTCTTCCTTCCCATTCCACTCTGGAGGACAGTGTATTGATGGAAAATACGAAGGGCTTGTGTTATACCTCATCTAGTGTCCAGAAGCTCCACTACTAGCTCCCAACAGTTTTTGGGACAGCTCAGAAAATATGAAAAGAAGTGAGAGGTCCAGCTGGAGAAAGAGATGCACTATGATTCAAGTCCTGCCATATTGCCGGTGCAGGCTTCTTTTGTGCTGTGTTTACTTTAGTTTGTGTTTTCTAACAAAGAGGATTATTGTTTTATTGCCATTTTATAAAGGAGTCGACTGTGACTCAGAGTTGAAATAATTTCTCTGTTCAGTAACCAGCCATCGGCAAAGCCAGGACTCAGAAACCAGGTGATGGGCCCCCAAGCGTAAGCCCTGCCACGTTGCCCAGTAGGTCTCATTTCTCCATTGTCTGCCTTGTCTTTGTGTCGGCCAGTGAGACCAGTTAAACACTGAAATTCCTTTTCACTGAGTTTGCCATTTAGGATTACCGTTACTGACGGTGAAGAGAAGTCCAGTTGACACGGTGCGTTCGGGGTGATGATCTGCATGCTCCCTGCTTCAGGGCCGGCAACGCACCTGTGAGGCTCAGAAAGAAATCTTTATCAATTTGGCTCTTAGAAAAAGCTAAACACTTTTTAATTTTCTAACTTCATTTTCCTACAATGCTTTTAGAAAAATCGTGGGATAATTATGGTCATGAGTATATGGTATTTAAGTCATTTAAACAATTCAGTATTCTCAGAACCATGTAAAATGTATTATTCATCCTTATGCATTTTTTCCTCCTTTCAAGAGGAATAAATAAGGTGTTCTGGCAAATTCCACCTTCCCCTCCCTTCCTTTCTGCTCTGCTCTGTGCCCTGAGGCTGAAATCTATAGGCTACATAATTCCTAAGCTTTCTTACCCTCTAGCTACCAATTAGATTCAGCCAGTGAGAGACACAGGAATATGAGCTACAGGAGAAAGAAAAAGTTGAGATATTTTTATTGCCGTCCTCTCCGTGCCAGATTCTGGTGTTGGCACTGGCTACGTCCTTTTATCTGTGTCCACAGCTCCTGCCACGTGGCTGTTTTCTGTCTGCTGCAGCTTCTCTCTTGTTCCAGAAACAGCTTTCTCTGCAGAGACCTCCGGGCCTGGTGGAGGTAGCAGCTTTCAGCACTTACCAGCCCCTCGGTGATTGAATAGCACACCATTAAACTCTCCTCAGTTGACTGTGTGGTTGTGACAAGTATCTCCTGCAGGAACCCCTGGTGTGACAGTAATGACTGCCAGAGACATTCCCAAAGTACACTCTCAAAACAGGTTAACAGGATAGGACTGTTCCTATACTCCATCAGCACAGAGAGCTGCTCCTTGAGTGGGAAATAGCCCCTGGGACACTGTGGCCTGCGATGGCACCCCTGACACTCAGACCAACACTGTTGGCAGTGCAAGAGGAGGGCCAGGTAAAGGGTAAGTCAGGCACATAGTTACCAAAGCAGCAACAGGGTTTACCAAGATGGTGAGGAAGGATAGCTATTTCTGACTCTCCTGGGGAATGTACGCAAAGGAAAAGATGCATGTAAAGTGTTGACTTAATTCGAAGTACTGGGGATCGCAACCCCGCAAGCCTTATAGCCTATAAGGTATTCAACCATGTCTGCCCTCAGGGTTAAACATGCAGCTTTTGGGTCTCCTGTGCTAAGGTGAAGCCTTGGTTGAGAAGGGGGATTCTGACACTTGGTATACGGCAGCAAGTGAGGCACATCTGATGCTGAGAACTCAGCATCTTCAAATCCCTCGGTCACCAGCTGATGTACATTTGTGAGGAAGCATCATACTAAATTTGGGTTAAATGTATTTACATGCGTGTGCTCTGTTGGGACTTTGGATGTGATAAACTGACATAAGTACCTGGGGCTGATATCACCAGTCTGCATGACTGGTTAATTCAGTTCTTTCATCAATGAGCATCTCTAGTCAAAGAGGCTTAAATGAGATCATTTCCAAGGAAAACTGAATGAATGAGGCCAAAAAATGATTTACAGAACATAGCTAATATACAGGGAGGGGCAAAAGTAGGTTTATAGTTGTTCATATGGAAAATAATACAATAATTAATAAATAATAACACCAGAATAAACTCCGTGTTTCACATACAACTATAAGCCTGTTTTTGCCACACCCTGTATGCAAACTTCTGAGTCACCCTTAACTATGACCCTGGACGGGACAGGATGTGACCGTGGTGTGTACCTTAGTACTCAGATGTCAATAGAATCGTGTAGCAAAGCAACAAGAGAAGACCTCTTGAGACCTGAATTTCAGGTAAATCAAGTCCTAGGTGCTATCAGAAGATAAGGAGAACATTAAATTGCTAGTTAAAGAAGGGAATTATGATTATTCATGACAATGGCATGACAGAAGCAGGGGCACTAGTGTGATATTTTGTGTGAATGAATGATTTCTGTCCCCCATTTTTTCCTTGCTACCTTATATGAAGAACACTGGTGATGATTCAAGTTACAATTCAGGGTCCAGGTTAAAATGTGACTGAATTCACATCCCTTGAGATAATACAGTTGTTAGCAGGAGTTTTTGTTGGGGATGTAAGTGTGAGGTTGAGTTTTTGTTTTTAATTAAGGGAAGTATAACAAGGAAAGGGTAATAATGAATTTTGAGTGAAAAACTGGGAGAAATAAGCTGAGAATTCTGTTTGTCTTTTTAGATACTATATCTTTATCTATCTATCTATCTGGAAACCACAGGGAACCCAAAGTCTATAATATATAAAAGTATGTATGTATGTATGTATGTATGAATGCTATATGTATATATGTGCACATGCATGTATATATGTGTGAGTATACCCCTCGTATATGCACATCTACAGAAGCCCCTTTGGCTTCTGGTTTGGTTCTGACATTTGAAGGTGAGCAGACAGAGGTCGGGGTATTTTTCTCCTGGCTCCCTCTGTGCCGGGCTGTAGTTTGGTGGTGACTTATCTGGCTAGAGCTCCCCCCCGCCGCCCCCCTGTCCAGTATCACTCTTGCCAACACTACAGCTCTAACATGGTTCAGGACCAGCTCCTTCTTCTTGCCCCCCAGCACTGGCATCACCATGACCATCACTTGCCTTTCGCTCATCCCTACACCTGGGCTCCTCATTAAACTCTTCAATTCCCTGAGAGTGAGCCTCCCACTTCCTGCCAGGAGCCTGACTTGTGCGCAGGTGTCATGTCTGTGAACGTCAGGTCCACTGTATGCTGGGATTTAAGACTTCAACTCACCCTCGCAAGGATATCAGCACATAATGTTTCTTTTATGAGCTAAAAAAAATTAGGTCTTTGTAGAAGGATGACTTCATTTCTCCTAATTAAAGAGATTAATGTTTAATGCTACTGTGAATTACATGATTCCTTTTTTTGTAGTTATTTATCTAATAAAAATATTTACTAATCATCTCCATTTGTTTAGTTCTAATGATACAACAGTGAACAAGTCCCTCCTCTCATGGACTTTTGAGATGGTTTAAAACAGCAAATTAATAAACTACACATGGGTGGTTGCTGTGCTGGGAGAGGATCAAGTCAGGCGATGGCCACAGAGAGGAGCTGCTGGAGGCGACGCCAGGTCTGAGGGGCGGAGCAGTGTGGGACAGGGCTGGGATGTCCACCCACCTTCTCTATCACCCGAGGGAGTTCAGGGGTTCACATTCTCCTGCGCTGCAGGGGAATAGCTCACCCCCAGCCCAGGAGTCGATATTGATGGCTGTACCTTGGTCCTGATTACTCCATCCCTTTGACACTGAGTCATTCAGGCCTGGGCTTGAGACACAACCCCATCCAATGAGACATACGGGGAAACCAGCAGTGTGCTTTTCTGCGAGTGGTTTTACTCCCTAATTTAAGAAAAAGACACATAAGTTTATATTTGTATACACTGCAAAATCACCACTATAGTAAGTTTAGTTAATAGCTTTCACCACACAGAGTTACAAATTTTTTTTCTTCTGATGAGGACTTTTTGGATATACTTGCTAGCAACTTTCAAATATGCAATACCGTATTGACTAGCCATCTCCATGCTGTGCATGACATCCCCATGACTTATTTATGTTATACTGGAAGTGTCTAACATGTTCCATGTCCACTATACCTCAATAAGAAAGATGCGTAAATATAAATGTCCCTTCTTCTTTGTGTGAACCACCATAAACACTTGTGACACTGGAAACTACAGCTGACAATTTGCAATCACATGATGACAAGACTGTGTCCAGCCCTGTGCTGAGGACAGCAGAGAGGAAAGAGGGACAGAAGCAGGTCCCGGCTGACACTGCTGAGCTGATAAACCTCAGACTCCCTTGCCATTTAATTATTTAAGTCACTCTTACTTAGCTTAAAAGCATTTAGATGGGCAAGAACTCAAGGGAGCCATCACATTGAAGCTGAGACATGAAAGTTGAGAAGTCAGCAACTGAAAATGCAGGGGACAACATGCCAGGTGTGGGGAGAAACAAGGAGAAGACCAGTGGCCGAAAAGCACAGGACCGCCAGCTGCTAAATGGTACCTCGCTGACGATGTGCATGCATCGCGTCCATCAGCAGTGTCCCTTCTTGTCTTCCTTTCCCAAGATTTCCTCCCTAGTATTTATCCTGTATCATCTTACATGATATTTAGAGAGCAGGAAAAAGTATAGAAAGAAATCCCCCAAACTCTATAGCTGTCCAAAGTTAAATAATTTGTCTTGTTTTTTTCTGCTATCACTTAGAACTGGAATCTCAATTTTTGTTAGGAAAAATACTAATATAATCACTGAAATCATCATTCATCCTGATAATCTCAATATATGAGTTCAATCTGACTCCCTGGGACATAGTCCAATAGATATTAGGCATAATTTACCCTGATAATTTAATTTAGGCCATTGTGAAAGATAAATAAATGGATGCAGACACATAAGCTGTGCTTCCTGTTTCGTCTGGCTTGAGTGTGCATTACGTAGCTTTCCCATGGTGCCGTGCAGTCGTCCCCATGGGGCTGACTGACGCTGTGGGGAAAGCCTCCCCTTCGGTCATTACACTCGCTTCAACATAATTCCTTTATTAACTGACAACATTATCTAATAACTAAGTTCTAAATCTGATGACATTGCTTGCAGTTTGGGACATGAAAGCAGAGAGGGTCCTTAATAGGAAAACACGCACCCTTACCTGTGTGGCTCAGTTGGGTGTCATGCCACAAGTCGAAAGGCTGCGGGTTGGACACCGGGTCAGGGCAACTGCCTGGGTTTCAGGTTTGGCCCCTGGACGGGGTGTGTATGAGAGGTGGCTGATCCACACTTCCCTCTCACATTGATGTTTTTCTCCCTCTCTCCCTCCATTCTCCCTCTCTAAAAATAAATAAATAAAATCTTTAAAAATAAATAGTAAAGCAACAAGTAGAAAGTTCTTTAAACTCTTACCTTGCAAGACTAAAACAGTTCCCTGATTTGGTCCAAAACTACTATATTCAAAACTATCAAAAAAAAAAAATACCATGTCAATAGGGAGTTTCCCCATAATGGATTCTGAAGCAAGACCTATGGTGTGAAGACTGACAATTTTTTCTGGGGTTCTTTTCGCTTCCCCCTCCTCCACTTTCTCTTTATTCTATACTTGAATATCTGCAGGGATGATGCTTTGCCATTAGTCTGCAGTGACTCAAGCCATCTAACGTTTATTACAAATCCAATACAATTCTGCAGTTGCATTGGGGGGTATCTGAGTTATGGAGATTTCAGCTAGAGAAATACACAAAATAAGTATTTCCACCCAGTATATACAGTAAAAACTTGATAAGGCACTGTTTAAATCAGGCTTGATAAAAAAAAAAAGACCTATAAACACATTAGAACAATCGTAAACAAACTATTCCAAAATGTACAAAAACCCTGTGAGTGCTAAGTTATAGCAGTGCCCACCGTATTATGCAGCTAAGAGCCTATGATTCTTGCCATTAAAAATCCCATTCTTAGTGCTGTTTAGCATCCATATAAAAATTCCATGTGAACAAAGATTAAGGACATAAGGCATCAGTGGAAAAAAGAAAGTATACTTAGTTGTTTTTTTAAAGCTTTGGCATTGTTTTTCATTAATATAAGCCAATAATCTATAGATTATGTTCCACTTTGATTCTTCTCCCTTTATTTGTAAAAATATAAACATGTTTTATTGATGCAAATTGACATTATTCTAAATAATAAAAAGTGCTTTACACCTGCAGTATTATTTTTTTTCCGAATAGATAGTTATGAATGGGTTTGTCACTGATTAAATGTAGACACCGCTTTTCAAAATACTGTCCCCAGTGATTCAGGGTATTTATCACATGTCCATTTCAGTAAATAGATGATGGGTATGCATGCTATAGACACATCTTTCTATTTTTGCCCTAGTCAGATAAGAGTCCATAATCAATCATATCCAGCTGGTGCTAAATGGCAAAACTCTTAAAACCTGCTGGGTAAGAGCACACCAATGCTTGTATTTTCAATTTCTCTGTAACCCAAAGCATTATTCTTTTATTCAGAAAGCGGTAAACATGATGAATGAAATGACGTGGGCTAAGGCCCATGTTTGAGAGGTCACACTCTGGCCCCTTATTCTCTGGGATTCCATGCGCACAGCGTGGATTCTGTGTGAACAGCATGGATTTCCTCATCCACCGCAGAGCCTCCCCACCAAAAATAATCAGAAATAAGTTCTAGTCATTGGTGTCCTGGAGCAACTGTTGTCCTTTGGATTGTTGATAATGGCACTTCTTCTTTCACTGATTTTCATCCATCGTTACTCTTAGATTATTATTATTACATATTTAAGTCATGTATGATATTTCAATATTTAAAAGTTGTAGAGGGGCAGAAAGGAAGTCACTATGACCCACACCCATGGGGAAGAGGTGAAGAATCTTTCAGAATGTCTCTTCTGGCCAGAGAGGGCAGAAGGGCAGTGCAAGAAGTTCGGGTATCATGGACAATGCAGTAAGTATAGGAGCCCCAGCGTACACCGGGGACAGCATCCGGCTGTGTTCAGTCCAGGGGCAAGCATGCTGGGCATTCAGGAAAGCCCAGATGAGCCCAAGACCCTCAGCATGTGATTGGGAAAGTCCCGCTCTCTCCCCACATCTGACTGGGAACTTGTTTTCTACACCCAGCCTGGTCCAAGGTCAGGATTTGTGGCTCCTGGTAAGCACAATGGTGTTTGCTGTTGCCGAAACAAACAAATATTGATAGTTTGACATAGAACGTGCATCTAGACCAAGAACTGGACTTGCCCTGCCCTCACCCACTGCCACCCATGCATGATTTTAGTTTATTCCATAGAACGACCACCACTTCTGCAAGAGGCTGGGAGGACACCCTGTGGAGAACGTGTGGGCATTTTCATTCTTGATCCATGTCGACCTTTAAGAGGTAACAGGATAGGTTTGGTCTCACAGAATTGCCTAAGCTGCAGGTTCTGCTGCCAAAAGTCTGGATGTTGCCCACAAGCTTCTTGAGCAACTAAAATAGCAGATATAGTGGACCTAGAGTGGACAAAAGGGGCAGGCTTGATCTTGATGAATCATCCAGCCCGTTTCTGAACAGGGATCGCGTGAGGCTCAGAGAGAGACCAGAAGAGCAAGACAGATAATGAAACGGACTCAGTCCTGTCTGGTAAAGTCTGCTGTGGACATGCTATGGGAGACCAGGACGAGGAGGCCTAAGGTAACCTCCGAGGCGGGCAGGTGGAAGGGAAAGGTGTGCTTGCAGGGGAAGTCAGGGGTGCAGCAACGAAGGAAGGTGTTTAGGTGAAAGTTGGAAAAACCTTCATCAACGGTAGAGCCTCCCCACCAAAAATGATTAGAAATAAATCTTCATTTCCAGCCTAATCCCATTGCTTGGCTTAATTCCCTGGTTACTATGAAAAGTCAGCTGTAATTAATTAGTGCCCTGAATTGTTCTCAACTTGTTTTCTGGGTAAAAATGTTGTCTCTCCGATTAATTGATATCTCCTTGAGGCAGTCACTGTTTCGGTCATCTTTGGCACCCCGCCCCCCACTGCGGTTGCCAATGCTGAAAATAGATAATTTAATTAATAAACTCTCTTTACATGAATTATCGATCCACATATTTTAAAAATAATGCTTGCTGATACTTTTTAAATGCCGACAATTGTACTCTGTCATCCCAAGGCACCGAAGCTCTTGAAACGGATGTAACGTATACTGCTTTTTAGGCCTGTTTATCACTTTTATGTTTCTTTGAAAAGTATTCAAATTATCAATATGATCTTAGATCCATAACTCTAGATCATCACCTAAATCTACCAGAAACATGCTTTCTCATAATGGACATTTGTAGGAGATCTGGACTTTCCACGGGGTTGCTGTTAAACAGTGCCGGTGAGAATCGCCCTGGTTAATGCCAGCCCGACCGAGCACACCAGCCGATCCTGCATCGCCCACAACCCGGAACCGCCCTCCTCCTGGCTCCCTGTGCAAACTGCCACTGCACACGACTCTCTTTGAACTCCCTGGTTTCCAAACCAGCGAATACTTTTCAACAGAAGTTATTAGTTAAAAACATAAAGACAGTCCTAAAAACAGCCAAATCAATATAAATAAGATTTATTTAGCAGCAAAAATTGCCTTTGTACACTGTGTTTTAACATAAAAGGGTCTTTTACAGCTAAAAGCACCTGGTGACAGATACTCGGCTCTGTCAGTGGCAGCAGATGCTGCTGAATCACTGCTGTGCTTCTGAGTTTAATCGTTTTTCCTAAATAAATTAATTATGATTGTTTTAAAATGTGTTCCTGAAGTAAAACATAAAACCCCCAAAGAAAGCACATTATCTGAAAATAATACAAAATAGATAAAATAAAAAGTACTTACAATTATTTTACAAACAGAATTCCTTGATTTGTTATTTCGTCCAAGAAAATTATTTTGGGGACTCAGGGTGAGCAAGAGGTAAACTCTTTCAACAAAATTTTCAGATGAGGAAAATTATTTTTTTTCAAACTTTATAAAGAGGCCTAAAAAGCTTTCTTATGGATTTTTTTGTATATTTAAAATGCATATAACAGTTACAATATAACAAATGTGATATTTGTAGTATATTTTCTCACAATGCCCCAGTCGTGCTATATTACTTGCTGGGAAATGGCGCTAATTTGGGATCTTATTCTCCTCTCATACTTGAGTGAACGTGGAAAACTATGGACTTGAACAAGTTACTGAACATCTCTCATCCTTAGTCCTGCGGAGCTGGCACACCCGTCCGCCAGCTTTTCTGTGTTGGGCCCCTGGAGAGAGACTGTAAGGCTGAGGCGGAAGGACCTGCTCCTTTCCCACCGCTTCCTGTCTTGCCCTCCAGCCAGCCTGTCTCCTCCTGCTCCTGCAGCACCGCCCTGGCCTGGCTTCTTCCCCCTGCAGCCACCGTCCATTCCTACAGCAGCACCTGAAGGCAGTATGGATTTTGTCAGTGCTTGCAACACCGGCTTCCCAGAGCTCTCCCACTCCAAAACACCTGCACCCCACCCGGGCCTCCAAGCCCAGAGTCCTAGTGCTCTGGGGCTCCTCGTATGCTTCCAGACAGCACTGGCCCTTCCTCAGAGGCCCGCGTGCCAGCCCCGCGCTGCTGTTCTCCGGGTTTCCAGGTCTAACACCGCAAACGCTGTCGGAGAGGTAGGTGGCAGCTGCTTTCTGCGACGGCTGCCTGTGACAGCTCAGTGCTCTCTGTGGGCTTCCTCAGTTGCCTAGCAAACCCTTTTGTTCTACCTAGTTAACAATTCTTTAAGCCATTTTTGTCACTATTGAAACAACTGATGTGACTTCTGTCTCCTCCCTGGACCTCGACTGGCACAACAATAATTTCTACATCACAGCCCTGTCACAAGGACCACATTTGCTCCCTTTACCATTGGCAGTATTCATTATCTCTACTGCAGGGATGCGCCAGGGGCTGTCTCAGGCAGCGGATACAGAGCGCGCCCTGATCAAGACAGAAAACGATGCTGCACAATCGAACTGCCATTAGTGCTGGACGCCACACAGAGCTCTGAAATTTAAAGACCCTTCTGGTTCTAACTCCGGTCAGAAGACTTGTGGTCCAGCCTTCTGAAAATAAAGCACATTATGGCACGTGGTGGCAAAACCAAGGAATGTAAAAACCCAGGCTCCGAGGCGTTGGAGACGCAGACATACCAGGGGAGGGGTGTCCTCAGGGGGTTGTGCCACCATGCTGTGCTGCTGCAGACTAGCTCTCCATTCCAGTGGGAATTTTGCCTTTACTGGGCAGCGAGTTTCTTGCCTTTAGTTGCCCCTGACTTTTCCTTTAGCTCATTGAAATGTCACAAAGGAGAAGACAAATTGGAAAGAATTCCAAGAAGTTCACAAAAAATGATCCAGAGCCATGCAAGGGCAGAGTAATGAGGAGGGACTGCAATGTGTTTTTATCTAGTATTCAACGAGGTGCAATTGTGACATCTAAAAATAAGTGAGGCAGAAAAAGGAAAAATAATCATAGGGAAGATAATATATAATAATTACTGAAAAAGAGAATGCTTTAAATAATGGGATACAAGCAAAGCAGGAATAACTTGAGCTGATTATAGAGACTGAATTTCTCACATTGGGGCGAGAGGACTGTTATCATTTAAAATTCACAGCCCTGGAAAAAAGGACAGACGAAATATGTAATTATTATCTGCCAACTGCGTAGTTCAAATGGTGCGGCAGCGTTTGTCCATTTCTGATCTGCAGAGCTCTGCACGTACCACCAGCTATCCAACCCAGTCTCTTCTCTTTAGTTAAAGTCCTCAGGAAAGTCCTGTAAATCTGGAAATGTCTGTAATATTCTTTCTAATGAGCACTGGTAAGTGCCACATAAAATAATGTAACCACAAAATGTTGAAATTAGAGATTTCCATAGGTACCGATTTCATTGTTTTTCATTTAACAAACAAACCTCAAAAAAAAAAAAAAAACCCCAGAGTATTGTATTTTGTGTGTGACAGGTAATCCTTGATTTTAAAATATAAACTTTATTGTGTTACAGCGGTTAACATGGGTATGCTTACAGTCAATAGCAAAAGCCAATAGATTATTTGGTGGTAATCGGGCTATAAATGATCGACATTAGAAGGGGACAGAACAGGCATTTTATCCAGATATTCTCAATCTCACTAATAAATTGGCTGCAAACCATTTCCTTATGTTCCTCTTCAGTCAACCCTTCTCTCATATTTAAGGGTCTGTATTTAAGTTAATCACCATTGCTGGTCCTCACCAGAGACATTGATTGTCTTTATATATGAAATGACCTTTTAGTGCTACGTCTTCAGAGCTCCGTGTCATGTCCAGTAGACAAGGTCCTCTTTGTTACCAAGAGAAAGGAGTCTGCTGCTGGTGTGAGTTAAATATCAGGTCATTGTATTTGATTGACAATACAATTTCTCAGAGGCTTTGGAGCATGTTTGGTTTTTTTTGTTCTTTGTCCCTCTCCCATATTTTGTCCATTCTCCGAAAGGTCCTGGATCTGAGGTTGTATGTCTTCCTTGACTAGTGAAAGCTGGAAAGAAACTTTTCCAGAAACAATAAAATATAAATAGGATGTCATTTTTGATGTTTAAGTTTTATAGTTATATTGTTAAATTAAAAAACCTCTCTGCATAACATTTAAACTGGTTGAGAAAATAGATCTTAAAAACAGACTGATCACATAGAACAAAGCTCACTCTAGATTTACAGTCTCACCAGAATGACTCATCTTAAAAATCTCTCAGATTTGGGGGTAACTTATTTCTGTCTGGTTAGTTGCCTTCCAGGCTCGTAGATGGCCCTCTGGCCTTGATTTGGTTAAGCTCAGACGTGCAGCTTTGAGTCTCATGAAGCAGGAAAGCCTGTTTTCCAAGTGGTGACTCTTGTGGGCTCTGAGGGTAATGTGGGCACTGTAGCTGAGCCACCAACTGCTGTTGCTGACCGGGCTGATGCCACTCTTGTCTCTCACTGTCTGTGTGAACCGTACATGTGCTCACATGATCAAAATGTTCCCACAGCATATGGGAGCTTGGGAAGCTAACTCTTCTACCTTATGGGAGAAAAATAAGGCCCAGAGTCCTTTAATGAATTATTAAAGCCCTCCAACATGTTACGAACTATGTGTGATGATAATGACATAGTAGGTACTGGGTATTTGATATACGTCAGTCACTAGATTCAGGGCCACCTGTGTATTATGAGATTTAATTCTCACATTAATTATGTGAGACAGACATCATTATCCTTATTTTACAGAAAACTGTGGCACAGATGAATGATATAATTCATTTTGGGTCACACCTCTAGAATGTGGAAACATTAGAAGTCAGATGGCTGAACCTCAGAGATTAGATTCTTAACCACTGTAATATACTTATTTATAGCTGGTTCAACAAATAGTCAGGAGATGGGGGCAGCACAAAGCAAAACATCAGAGACTCAGACGAGAATGTATTTTTGTTTTTGTGCTCCTGAAGGTCACAGTCTGGTACAGGGGATGGCAAACTTTTTCTATCAAGGTCCAGATAAATATTTTAATTTTAGTGGGCTATATAATCTTTGTTATGACTACTCAGTGTTGCTACTGAATGTGGCATGAAATCAGCCAGAGACAATATGTAAATGAGTGGATATGGCTGTGATCGAATAAAGTTTTATTTAAAAGAATAAGCTGAGGGCCGATTTGAGATGGAATAATTAATTACATAAGCTATACAACCTCAGGGCGGGATACACGAACTACTGCAGAAGCATAGAGAGATGAGTGAGATTTTCTGCCTGAGGTGTTCGGGGGGAGAAACAGTAGAGCAATATATTTCATAATTAGTAAAATAACATTAATTAGATAAGAAGTTAAGGATACTCCAGGCAGAGATGACAATGTAAGCAAAATCTTAGAGGCAGGACATTAGAGAGAAAGTAATTAGATTAGCGAGACTGAACTGAGTGCAGGTGCCCGCTGAACAGTCGTACGAAAGGAAAATGAGGCATAGATGCAGTCGGGAGGCGGTCTACGACAGGCCTGTGGCAGAGAGCTGAGGAACGTGAATTCCAGAGTCCTTAAAGTTCCTCAAAACAGAGGGGAAGAGACTGAAAACTCTTTAAAAGAGAGATAGCATCATTAGACTTATTTAAAACAAAAAAACATGTAATTCCGCAGGATTTCGTCCAAGAGAAAAATATGATAGAATGTATTTAAAAGCACCTCCTTTAATAAACAAGTACCCCCCCAGCTCCTTTGTACTGGACACAACCAAGTTTTAGTTCATGCGTTAACGTCAAGAGATGCACTAATATCTGTGGGAAGAAACAATAAAAACAATAGAAGGGCCATGTTGAGTTTTGTGACTTGTGACAGTATTACAGCATTTTAAATGCCCTCAAGCTATACTCTTTGTTTAATTCATCTTTGTACTCTTAGATTCATATATGGTTTTTGTGTTGTTCGTGAATTGGAAATTTGTTTAATAATCTTCCTCTGTTCCAGTCCAAATAGAAATATTTAACAGCAGTTATATTTACAAGAAGCCTACCTTGTGCCACCATTTAGAAATCTATTTTACACCACAATTATTTATTTCGGCACATTATGCTTAGGTTTTCTCCAGGTTCACCTCCAGTGTAATCCCAAATAGAACTCTAGTATATGAAGGGCATGGACCCAAAAACAATGACCTACAGGTTAGGACACGTGAGGCCTCTTTAGACCCTGCTGCTGCGGGTTAGGTGTTTCACCTCGAATTGACTAATTCCCAAACCAAAAAGCTGATCACAGGCATCAGAATACTTCAAAAAGCAAAGATAGCTTCTGTCAGTAAAAAGTAATTGGCAAATTGAATTGTATCTTTATAGTTTTCCTTACAGTTTAAAACGTTTGATTTTGCTAAGTTTTCATTTCACTAGCAGGGAACATCTTGAGAGAGAGAGAGAGAGTATGAATTTCCAAATGAAAACTGGGAAATTAAAATAAGAGCCCTCTGTGAGCTGGCGCTCTAATGGGAGGTGGGAAAGATTAATGTCTTCCGAAACAACTTACGAGACGGTCAATAGAACCCGTGACAGAGTTCTTACATTCCCCATGGCTCCCAATAGTATAATACAATATGTGAATATTTGCAATGGATCTAACATAAATCATGCTGGGTTTTTTAAACCTTCTGGTTAAAATAGTTGTTCCCTCATATCATTAACTATGGCTTAAGTTACCTTCAATTTAAGCCCAGCACCGCCTTGCTGCCTAGGCCTTGGCAGAGACACAGACAACACCACTTCAAATGTCACAATGCAATATATTAATTACATACAGCCATTTTCACAATGGGATCCCCAGCCTGAACCAGTTATTAAATGCTCTGAAAAGATCCTTCTTTCCCAGCACAGGTGCAGTAATGTCAGGGAAAAAAACTTCCTTTAGCCTGTTAAAATAGATTTTTGAAATGCTAAATCAACCTTGCACTCCAGAAATAATCCTTTGGATGTATCTCTGGATTCACATTGCTAATATTTCATCAAGGATGTTGGTGGCTGTGTTGATAAGAGATAGTAATCTTAATTTTCTTCTCTTGTAATGTGCTTGATATCAGAGTGTTGCCGGCCTTATGAATCAGGTTGGGGAGCCTCCCCTTCTCTAGTTTCTGAGGGGGAATTTGTTCGATGGCTGTTCTCTCCTGCTTCCGTGCTTGATGGAATTCAACCAGCAAGGCTATCTCTGGAATATGCATGTCGGTGCACATGTGTGTATTTGAAGGGTTTTTTTGCAAAAAAAAAAAATTCAATTTATTGTGTGTGTGTGTTCGGATTTTATATTTCATTTCGTCAGTTCAGCAAGTTCTAGATTTTATCACTGTTTCTATTTAAACTAAGTTTTCAGATTTATTGACATTAAATGTAATATTCATTTGCTATCTTTTTAATGTCTGCACAATCTATAGCAATATCTCTTCTTTTATCCACAGTATTGATAGTTCGTATTCTTTCTCTTCTGCACAATGCTTCTGAAATGAGTTTCCATTAGAAAATTAAGGCCGAAAACACCCATTGAATGGAACAGATTAGCTTATCTATGCACTGGGTCGACAGCGACTGCGACACATCTTTGGGGAGATTAAGAGAACGGTCCTTACAGGAAAGTTCGCTTGGTGGAGACTCCCCTGGGAGTGCCGCCATGTTTTCCCTTCACTCCCCACAGTCTGTGCTTCATATAAAATGCAAAGGCACTGTGGCAGTCGAGTCCCACTTACCCCATGCCCCTTGTGGTGGCGTCACATACATTCCTCCAAATGCATTATGATCTCAGTAAGGTGTTTTCTCCTTTAAACATTTATGCTTTCTTTTTAAAAATTAAGAGAATAAAATATTTTGCGCTTCCCCACATATTTACAATTTCTGGTGTTTCCATTCCTCTGTAGAATTACTAGCTTTCATCTTCTGCCACTTTCCTTTGCCCAGAAGAACCTCAGCATTTCTCATAATGCCAATCTAACTTAAAACCTTCCAATTTTTATTTATCTGAATGTGTCTCTATTTCACCTTCAGTTTTTAAGGAGATTGTCAGCATAGGAAACATTTAGATTGACCGTTATTTTTTTGAAGCACTTGGGAAATGTCATATTGCCTTCTGGCTTCCTCTGATGAGAAATCAGTTATCATTTGTACGATGGTTCCCTCGTGTAATGTGTCATTTTCTTTCCTGCTCTTGCCGCTTCGTGTACACCATTTGTTTTTAGCATTCTTACTCTGTTATGCTTATTCATCCTGTTTGGTGTTTGCTGAGCATATCTGGGCCTATACTTTTGTGTTTTTCACCAAATTTTGAGAATTCAGACATTGTTTTCTCAAATATTTTTTTGTCCCATTCTTTTCTCCTTCTCTGAAGATCAAATCACACACGTGCTATCACTTGGCATGTCTCATGAGTCACTGAGATTCTGTTCATTTCCTTCATCTTCCTTCTCACTGTTCTTCAAAATAGATCATTTCTTTGTTATAGCTACACATTCACTGACCCCATTCTTCCGCCATCTTCAATATGCTGTTCGTCCATCCAGGAAATTGTTCCTCTCACATGCTCACTTTTAAGTTATAGAGTTATTCAGTTCTATTTTTTAGTTTGTACCTTTCTGCTTGAATTTTTCTAATCCGTCATGATGGCCTTCATTCCCTTTGAGTTCTTGAAATATACTTATAATACACATTTTAAAGTTCTTGTGTATGCCTACAATACCTGAGCTACTCTGAGTTGTCTTTAGACATCATATCTTTCCTACTTTTGAGCCACATTTTCCTATTTTTTACCTGACTATTTTTTATTATATCCAGGAAGTGTATGATATGTTATAGAATCTGTTATCTTTCCTTGAAGTGTTTGTTGATTTTTGATTTAGCAGACAGTGAACTCGGCTGGACTCAAATTTCAAACTCCGTCTCTCTGAGATAAATAGCCGCTCATGTCTCTGCTCAGTGCTTTCAGCCTTTCAGCTATTGTTTCTCAGTGGGGACTTTGACAACTTCCCTGAACACAACCAAGTTCAAGGCTCAGACAAGGATTGAAGGGCTTTCTCTTCCTGTAGCTTCCCTCTCTCTGGGATTCCTCCCCTCACGTTCTAGCCCCAGGGAGCCTGAGACTCCATTTCTCCAACTATGTACCCATAAGACTGTGGTTTTCTTCTGGAGTTCTTGGTCCCACGCAAAACAAGTGGCAGAACAAATCACATTTAGGACTCCCCCCCCCCCCCCCCGCCCAGAGATCAGTTACCCTACTGTTTCTGACTGCCTTTGGTCGCTCTCTAGTACTTTCAAAGATTATTTTCTTACATTGGTTTAGACTAGGCACTGCTATCTGCTGGAGGGTCAGTCTAATACAAACTACTCTGCCATCACTGGGCATCATTCACATGCTTTTCAGCCCCAACTATCATGGGAGGAGGTAAAAGACACAGACTCCATTTTTAAACCTTGCACATAGTAGGAGCTCAGAGGATATCTGTTGAGTGAACTTGGGTCATCTTAAACAGTCTTTTAAAAAGTTTTTTCAACTTTCTGATTAAAAAATAAGATTTTCTACCTCAAACTCCAGTTATACTCCTTGACTCCAGTCTGTTCTGTTTCTCTTGCCTGTATTATTTTAATAGCTTCCACCTGTCATTCTTCCTCTAAAATCAGCTCGCTAATGAGTCTTTCACAATGACTAATTTATGTCTCTACAAACCACAATGATCATATTCAATTTCACCTCTAATAATATCTTTGGTAACCTTCGTCAGAATTTTGAAAACCTAATTTTTAAACTTAGCAAGTCATTTATTACCTCCTAAATTCTGAGTCCAAATTAATTTTCACTCTTTTTTGCCTCACCCACCCTGAATTCAAGCCACACCATTCTAATTCATTCAATATATCCTGTATCCTTCTCACTCCACATCTTCCCTCATTATTTTCTACTTGCCAAGTATGCTAATCTTCTCCAGTTAAAAATAACATTTCCCCTGTACAGCTTTAGAATTAATCACACCAGGGACTGAACAGCACTTTTGAGCCATTATTATGCTCCTTTATCATATTTATCTTCTGTCTTGCAGTTCAGCAAAATGATCCTCCCACCTTTATAAGCATGTTGTAGGAAGAAAGTATGTTTTATTAATTTGTGTTTCAAGTATAGAGCTAACCATATGGACGTGGTAATTCTCTGGTGCAACTCCCAAAGCAAAACCATTCATGTAATTGGACCACCCAGAGTCCAATGGAAGTGTGTCTTCCCAATCCAGTTCGGAGAACACATCCGGGTCGTCACACTGCATGCTCAGCAAAGGTCTTCAGAATACAATTAAAACTACTTAAACTGTATTTTAATAAAGCTGAACGGGGCATCATGACCTCCCTCTATGTCCTTCATCTATCACATTATCAGGTCCTACACACCTGATGGTCTATGAATTATGACTGTGCTCTTCACCGTCTCATGGTTTATCGAGTTCACAATGTGAAAGAGGAAAGTAGAAACAGCTCAGTTTCACTGCTGGTTTGTCTCCCTTTCATGGTGAGCATCAGTTCGGCTAAAGGAAGGGCTACGTTTCCTGTCTGCATCTGGTCCTACCTATACAAGCAGTTCAGCATATTTTCCCAGTGGAAAATCAGCTAGGGTTGGGAGGAATTTTCAAAGTAAAAACTGTGGAAGAAATTGATGTTTCACTGGAAGAAAAAGAAAGCATCACCAACACCTTTCATCCTTCTGCCACCAACAATTGACTGTGGGAAAGTATAAAGCATCAAAGTGCATTCTTTTAGCCTCCTTTGCAGCGGGCCATGGACGTGAACCTGTTTTTTTCCTACAGGAACAGGACGAATAGCCCATCTCCCTGATGAAAGGGAGAGACGAATCTGGTGTCCCCCGCTCTGTCCTTTCATCTGTAGAGGCAGACAGAACATCAGCAGTAGCAGCACCTGCTTTTCAAACATAAGATCTGTACACCTGAAACCTGTATCATTTTATTAACCAACGTCACCCCAACAAATTCAACTTGAAAAAGACAACACCAAACAAAGCAAACGGGTGTCAGCTCTTACATGATGTCACTGTTGAACCAACTCCAGAACTGCGTGCTTTGGAACTTTTTGTTATGCAAGAAAATTAAACCTCTCTTTGCTTAATTGATCATATTCAGGTTCTCTATCACTTGAAGCAATATGCCCTTCAATAGCCATCATCAAAAAGCTAAGAGACAACAAACACTGCCGTGAGTGTGGGAGAAGGGGAGCTCTGTGTGCTGTTGATGAAATCGTGAAGTGATGCAGCCACTATGGAAAACAGTAAGGAGAATCTCTCCAAAATAAAAATTAAACTACCATACAATCTGGCAAGTCCTCCTCTGGGAATATATCCAAAGAAAATAAAAACACTAACTCAAAAAGACATCCATACCCCCACATTAACTGCAGCATTATTAATAGTAGTCAAGACATGGAAACAACTTAGGTGTACATCGGTGATGAATGCATAAAGAAGTTACAGTGTAACAGAATGCTAGTCAGCCTAAAAATGAGGAAATCCTACCCTTTGCAACAATGTGGATAGACCTTAAAGACATTATGCTGAGTGAAATAAGTCAGGGAAATACAAATAACGTAAGATCTCACTGACATGTGAAATTTAAGAAAAACAAAAAAGACCCCCAAACTCATAGAAAAAGAGATCAGACTTAGTAAGGGCTAATCCTAAGAGCTTTCATCACAAGAGGAGAAACCTTTCCCTTCTTTTCTTTCATTCTCTTCTTTCCTTCGATTGCATCTGTATGAGAAGACGGACATTGGCTGACCCTATTGTAGTAATCATTTCACGATGCATGTAAATCAAACCACAGCACTGTATGTCTTAAACTTATACAGAGATTTGTGTCAATTATTTTTCAATAAAACTGGTAAAAAATTTCAAAGAACTGTGTACTAACATTTTGAATTTAATGCATGTAAATTATACCTTAATTTTTTTGTAATCCATTTCTAAGAGAAATGTGCCCTAGCAGTACAGAAATTGTCCCAAACACTGTCCTCAGCTCTTCAGTTTTTTTAAAGTTAATCCTTATGGTAACATTTCACACCTCCAACTTTTGGTTGGATACACTGAGACTTAGGAAACGCAGTGAGAGAGTGAGCGGTCAAGAGTGTGGACTTGAATATCAAACACAACTTTGACACTTCTAACTTAAACTTTAAACTTTAGCTTCCTAGCCTGGAAAGCAAGAATAAAAGAAATCCCTATTTACAAGGCAGTGTGGGGGGTTAGGTAAGATAATGTGAGTAAAGTGCTAAAAAAAAGTACCTACTACATAGTAAGTGATGAAGAAATACTATCCATTGTCATTATTTTGCTGTTATTATTTTATATGTGTATATTTCATTACCAGTATATGTAACAGAAATAAGAAGTGATGGAGAATTACTGATCAGAAAATGATAGTATCAGTCAATAAATAATCAATGATACGAGATTCAAAACCAAGCTTCTTTAATCCCTATACTCATGTTTTGTGTTTGCCACTGTATAAGAATATCCAGATAGCTACAATTTCTCCAAGAAGTCATAGGGAACCAATTTACACTGTGCTGTGACATTTTACATTTCTATAACTATGATTTCTGTGAGCTCAGAAAGCAGTGGGATGACACCTTAAATCTATATGTATGTGCATCTTCCAGTATGTTCTGACTTCTTTCTTTTTTTAAGATTTTTTTTAAAAATGTAATTTAAAAGTTAAACTTAAAAATGCCATAGTTCCATATAAAAAAGAAAATGTGCCCCTAACACAACCATTTAAAGCTTAAAAATATATGTAATCTAGAGAAACTCTTTAAAAGTCAGAACATGCCTTAAACACACTAAAAAATCCTCTTTGAGAAAGGACTCCTGGACATGAACAGCAGGGTGGTGACTGCTGGATGGAGGGGGGCATAAGGGGCCTAAATGATAATGGAAAAGGTATAATGAAGATTATATATTTAAAAAATAATAAAAATAAAAATCCCTCTTTGCATGCCTAAATGCATTGACAACGCACACACGGGCATATCCAGCACAGCCCAGGCCGGCTGGTGGGACGGTGGAGCCACCCACTCTGCATGTCCGGGCGGTGAGCACCCTGTGTTCAGGGGAATGAGATTCGCCAGGTTGCCTGAGTCTGCAGCGGAAGCTGGCAGCAGACAGGGTGACAGCAACGGCACGTCGTGCTTTTCCTGTCTACAAATGAAGCTGCCTACAAGCTTGCTATTAAACCTTTGAGGAGCATATATTACAAGACTTCATTTCACTCAGTGTGAAAGTAACAACTAAACTACAATTAACTATAATTTCAAATAACATTAACAATCCTGTCAGGAATACCACAGCCAACATTCACTAACAAGCTTTTTTAGAGAAAAAGCTTCCTGTTCAGTGCTTGTTAAATCAAGTGGAGCCTCAGAAGCAGCTCAGCTTCTTGGGTAGAATGTTCTGGAGTTCTTTGAATTAGAATATTCGGGCATGTCTTTACCCTTAGATTTCTAAAAAGATGATTCATAGAGGAATAAATTAAATGACATCAATAAATCGTGATGCTTCCTCTGACCAATTAAAGTGCCATCTGTTTAGCTTCTTCATAGAATTCCCCAAATGAAGTCACCTTACAGTTGATTTATGCCATCGGGGGAGCTTTATGCCAAAAAGAAACCACAAGTTTCTTTTCTTCTGGTTTAAGAAATGTTTTTAGTGTGAAAGGCAAACTTTCTAAAGGCTGACTAGATGGCATGGCACTTCTGAGAAACTCTGATTTCTAAAAGACCTCCAAGATCTAATCCCTAGAGAAAGGGTTTAACTTAGTTTTATGTCTGTTGAAAAGAAATGGAAAAGTCTAAATACAAGTCATGAATCAGTCCTGGCTCACCTGAAGAATAAAGGGTGCATGACGGATGCTTGTAAGAAGAGTTGGAAGGAAAGAACAGCACCCGACTGTGAATCTAAGTACAGGGTTGGTTCTTAGCTTTTCAGCAATGTCAGGACGGGGTTTACATGCGAACTGCCACATAGGCCATATGACCTTGGGCAGGTCCCTGAGCTTCCAGGAAGCTCATGTTAAGTAGGGACAACTGCCTACTCCCTGAAGTCCTGAAAGGATGGATGGGAATCTCACGGCACAGGGCCTGGCTCATAGGGTGGGCTCAAAATGAGCATTCTTAGCACAAGTACAATTAAATAAAAACCAGTGAAAACTATTAATTTATTCACACACACCCTTTATTAAATGTAGATTGCCAGAATCTATGAAGCAAGAAATAAACTATAATTCTTAGTAAAGATTCCTTAGGCTGTATATATGAATGTAATTAAGTATATTCGTGTACACGGACTGATTCCCTTCCTGAGAGTACCTCACAGGACAGAGAACGGACTGGCCTTTATTATTGTCCATGTGGATAGTTTTAGTCAGTTCATGCTCCCTCCCTCAATGAACATCAACAAACATCGAAACACAATTTTGCTCTTTTTCTTAGTTTACAATTACTGTATCTCGAAAATGAAACTTAATTCTGAAAAAAGCCTCAAAACATGTAATTATAACAATAGCTAATATTTATTTAGTATTTACTGAGCAAATATGCTATCAGTTCGTAATAAAAAGCCCTGTGAGTACTCATTAGAAATCAGCTCTTTACAGATGGGGAACCTGAAGAAGGATGCGTTAAATGGTTTCCCAAAGTCATACGACTACTTGTTGGAAAAGTCAGAATTCAGCTGGCGCCATGATGCCACTCTGAAAGCAGTTTTGCTGAAACAAATTATAACTGTGGACTTGAACCTGGCCGGCCTGTGAGAGCTGGCCACGCTTGCCTATCTCTCCTCAGTCGGCAGGAAGAGAATGAACGTGTCTGCTCAGAAACACATCCCACAATATCTGAAGTCATCCTGCTTGCCTCTGCCAAGTTCAAAGGTAGTGCAAAGAGCAACCTGATCCAGGAAGTTTTACCAGCAGTAAAGCATTCATTTTGGTCTCCATCTATCTGAGTGACTCCTGCTTTGATCTTGCAACTGTTTCCAAACTCCAAAGGAAAAGAAGGTGCCATTTACCATTTCAGAATCTGGACTTATTTCAGGAGGCAGTCAGGTGAGACACTCCTTAGTTTAAATGAGATTCTGTAATGCCTGTCTGTCCTTTACAAAGTTAAAGCCCTCTGTCCTCAGAAATATATAGCCTATTATATACTATCCTTCTCACAAGGGTTATAAATCAAGAAAACATTAAGTATTATAGCCTATATAGTTCTGGGAGATCTGAGTCAGTACGAGCCAACGATAGTATGGACATCTTAGCTGGAGAGGAAATAAAAAAGCTCAAAGATGAGAAGAAGTTAAGAGGAGGTGCTCTAGTGCCTGTTTCAAAAAGGAGCTGTGATATCAATGCCAGTCTGGCTACTTAATTTGCTGAGTGACACTGGGGCAACTTGAAGTCTTGGATGCTTAGCTTCCTCTCTTCAACATTAACAGCAACACCATCTCTCTTAATGTTGTTGTAAATGCTATTATTTTAAATATTATTATTTATATATGCTGAGACCAACAGATCAGGAGATAACTGCCACAGAAAAGTTAGACAGTTACAGCTGCCACAAGGAGAGGCATGCCACCCAACAAGGGGCCACACCAGAGGCATTGGGAGGCAGAGGACACTAGGAGACGATGTGGGCGAGAATCTCATTGTGGTTTCTTTAGCAAGGAGCAGGCAAAGCTGGGTGAACAGGCTTGGGACAGGCTGCTGTGAATGATTTCCATGGGGTCTGCAGCACAGGGGCCGCCCCTAGTTGCCTGGTACCTGGCCCGGGGTGGCTAGGGCAGGCGGGCAGTGGGCCGGAGTGTTAGATCCCTGGGAGGGCTCAGTAAAAGCAGGCGTGTTAGGGTGTGGGCTCTGGACTGGTTATCACACGCGGAAGGCATGCTCTCAAGGAAGTTTTCACTGCCTCTAGAGATTGGCTAACCCTGGAAGAGGCGGTCTCTCCAGGGTCAGCAAGACCCCAGATGCTGAAGAATCAGAAATATATGATTAATACATACCATTCTTCAATTGCTACTGCTTTAACCATTTTAAGTGAAAATATATCCTAGTAAATGAAGAAAAATTGGTAGCTATGTAAGTAATAATTCGAATCCTCCAAGGGACACAAATCATAGTACTGTTTAAAATTTATAAATATCTTTATAAGTGTTGGTTTCTTTGTATTATGCTCTTTCGACACTTTCTTTTTTTAGAAGAGAATGTGCTAAGTTCATGGTGTCAACACAATGACTTCCTCTTCATATTGTCCACTGTGGCCACAGGTCACATGGCAGGGGGTTGCCTGCTAACCTTGTTATAATTACTTTCAAGTGAGAGAGGGGAGGATAGTACCTGCTCGGGCAGTTCATGTGTTGGGTATTGACTACCGGGTTCTTCTCCAAGTTCTCGGGGAGCTTATAGTCCAATGCAGAGAGCAGGTGGTTTGCTTTCTTTGGCCTCAGAACAGAAAACACATTAGGCAGAAGATATCTATACATCTTGGGTGTCTCGATAAAACTTAAAAAGCTAAATTATCAGTTGGATGTTTTGTTCATTTGACTGTAGAAATCTGGGTAAAAAGTTCAGCCTAATTCTACGTGCTGCTCCCTATTAACTAAACAGCACTATGGATAAGAGAGGCTTTAATTTTCCACCCAGGAAAGTACTTGAGAACATAAAGGCGGCAGCACCACAAGACATCTGATAATGTATTAGAAGATCTTCATGCTGTTGGTTCTTTTAGTGCAGAATAACATGAAGCTTTAATGGTGAAGGAAAAGAAAACAAAGTTAAATTATTTTGACGTTATTGCCAGCTTTTCTTTGATAAATAAGTGTAAAACCCCCCAACACCTGAAGCCATTAATTTTGCTCTATAAATATACAAGATGACAGTAGAATTTGATTTTATTTTACCTATTAGATTTGTTTCTCTAATATATGTAAAGATAACTTTACATATTCATTCATTCTGCCTCCGATTTTCACTATGATTTAGAAATATGGTCTCTAATAAATAAGTCCTATCTGAATAATGAACAAAATTCACCCTTCAAAACTCTGACATCCATCTGTTACAGCATGAACATTGAATCTATTCATTTCCCCATAAAAACATGGCTAAAAATTTAAATGTACACAATAATTATATACTCACTATGAAACAAATTGTCAAATTAAAGCTTCATGTTAGCCATATTTGTTATTGCTCTAAATGTTTTCTAGAAAATGTCAAATGACAACTGGCTCAATCAAACTCAGAAGTTATAATAATGTGTCAATTGCCTATCTTCGCTATTAGCTGATTGACAAAATATTTAATAACGTATGGGTCAAGGAGAACTTGGTACTTAATTGAGTAACTATTTATGTGGATAATCTATTGAGAAAAATGTCAAGTTTCTTTTTGTCATTTAAGGTTGCCAATTCATTTAGAGAGATGCCATCAGGGAGCCTGTAGGCTTATGGTGACTAAAAATAACTTCTTCATTTTTCTTTCTCTTTGAAATGTATGGCATAACTGATCCTAAAATAGCTTTAGCACATTAGAAGTGTCAACTTGGGAAGCTTGAATTACTCAAAGTGTGGGGACTCTTTTGGAACCCCAGAGTTGGTATGAAGATTATTTCAAGCTGAAGACATTTGAAATTCAACATATGGAAAAAGAAGCCTTTTTGGAGCTTACCTTATCTGAATAAAAACAGCAACTTTTGAGAAATGAGGACTGTCTTAAATTCCTTCTTTGGGGCAGCTTCTACTTCAAGAATGAAACGAAGAGTAAACCTACCATAGACATCCTCTCTGGGGTAGTTTTAGGACCATCAAGAAAATGAAAACACCCCTCAAATATGTGGTGGTGAACATTATCACAAACTTTCTTACCACAGTCCCCCCTTATCTGTGGAGGTACATTCTAAGAGTCCCAGGGGACACCTGAAACCATCGATAGTACCAGATCCTATATACAGAGGGTACTCTATATTTTTTCTATACATGCATAAGTTTTAACTTAAATGAAGCACTTTACAGCTTGTCTCTGGCATATCTGAATATCAGTACCACCACTCTTGCACTTTGGGGTCATTATGAAGTAAAACAAGGGTTACTTGAACACAAGCCCTGAACACTGCAGTGGTTGATTAGATGACCGCCAGAGTGAACCAGGGACTACCGGGGCACAGGGCATGCAGCGTGGATGTGCTGGTCAAAGGAACAATTCATGTCCCTGGCAGGAGAAAGCGGGACAGTGAGAGATTGTCACGATACTCAGAACAGCATACAATTGAAAACTTGTTTATTTCTAGAATTTTCTATTTAATATTTTTGAACCATGGTTGACCAAAGGTAATGAAAACTGCAGAAAGTGGATAAGGGAGGATGAGGGAGGGCTACCGTATCTCCTGATTGTTCTATGAAAAGTCCATTTGTCTTTCCTCAAGAATACTACCAGGATATGCTCTTCCCATGGAAGCCATTTCTCCCTGATTCCTTTTCCCTGCTAAGCATGTTATATGAGCCTTTAACTCTAACCCTTTAACCAGTCAAGCATTTCTTTGGTTGGCTCCTACATGCATGCAAATACACCTTTTATCTGCCATCACTGGTCAATTTAATGCACACACCCCAGGCACTGAACCCAAGCAATCCTCTCCTTGACAAAACTTTCATATTAAGGTAAAACATTACAGAATTCCTGGTATGTGCTGTTTTGGAGATGAGAAATGGGTATGAAACTGGAAGGACATCAGAGAAGCCCTATCATGATAGGTCTTGATACATCTAAAGTTGGTGGGAAGTCTCATTCCCAGACACAAGCTTGAGACGGGCCCAGGACCTTATTCCCACAGCAGTGCAGCAATTCAGACTTCATTTTCCGTTCCTTTCATCTTCCCTTGGTAGATAATATTGATCCAAACACTTGACACTGAAAACGTTCAAAATTGAACTATAAGCGTGTTTTCCTCTTAGGTACTTATTCTCCAGATGTGTATTCTGCAGAATGAACACCCCTATGTTCCATTTTAAAATAAAAGTAATTTTACCCTCTTCCCTTCTTCCCACACAAAGATATTTTGGTATTTAAAGTGCAGCTAACAACTTTTCACTCTCTTGGAATTTTCCATGGCATCTGCATGAAAATTACGAAATACTTCGGGAAAGTAATTTAATTTTGCAAATGCAAAGCTAATCTCTGCTCATCATTGAAGCAGTAAAACATAAGAGACTTCTATCAGAAAATCTCAGTTAAAAAAACCCTACAGAAGTGAAGTATAATGAAGCAAACAGTCTCAGAAGCAACACCTCAGCGGCAGGGCAGCACTCCAAGTACACGGTTATCCAGCCGGGCGTGTAAAGCCTTCCCAGCCACAGACAGCACTGCCCAGCTGGCCAGGCAGCAGGGACCTTTCCCACTCCTTCGCTTTTTCATCCTTCCAGGACTTCTGGCTCTTGGCCAAAGACAAAAGCTTCAAGTTGAGAAAAATCAACTCAGAAAAAGGGAGAGAACATTCAGGTTTTGAAGAAATGTGTGTGGCGCTTACACATTCTCATGGTTCTATTCCCAGGCTTTGAAAACAACGACTACTCCGCACCATCCAGTTTCACAAACAGTGGCTCGTACGCCTTCGCTGTCTTCAGTGGGGAAGGCCCTGTGCTTCCAGGACTGAGCAAACAAGTTGACTTCAGCATAATGCTGTAGCTGGAGTCAAGCAAAGAATTCTATATTATTTGACAATTTTTCTTTGTGAAATCATTTTGTAAATGCATATTCTCCCATTGGGAGTATAAGCATTTGGAAATGATTTTTTTCTGTTTTCTGTACCAATAACTAAAAATCTCAAGTGTCCTAGTGTTAATAAGGGTAAGTAGCCACACAAGAAAAATGGCCAGCGTTAGTGGAGCTTACCCACCACACACGCTGATTTTATCCGCCAGAGTCACTTCCGTGATAAGCCTACTATTGCAATAGCTTTCAACTATTTATTTTTCTTCAATAAATAAGCGATGCAGTTTACCAATTTTCATTTGGGTCTACAAGTTAGAAGAGATAAAAAATACATTTGGAGATGTTAGTTCTTTCAAAAAAAAAAGCCAGCTTATTTACTCTGAGGAGTGATATACACCAATTTAAATACAGCTCTCCATATGGCTGCTTAACGTGCAAGGCTTCTCAGAACCAAAGATTTTATGTCACGGGAGACAACATCATACTATTGACATTAAGGTGTCTTCTCCTGCTACAGAACCAAGGTACTTCAACTAATGGAAGTATCCCTCCCAAATAGCACCAGCAAAAATAAATGAGAAAATATGATTTAAAAAAAAATCACAGCAGCAAAATTAATTTTAAAATATTGAGAAAACAACTAGCATTGTGTAAAATATTTATGAAGTACATTCTAAAGCTTTATTAAAGGACATAAAAGATACCCTAATAAATGCAAAGATATTCTGTGTTTATGTGGGAAAGACGCTGCACTATAAAGATAATATGTGGGTTAATTTAGAGAATCCAGTTAATCTAAAATTGAATGCAACTCCAAACAAAGTCCAATCACATATTTTGAAACTTGACGCAATGTCACTATACTTTGCATTGAAGAATGATTGTGCCAGTAAAGGTGTGAAATAGCTTAAAAATATCAAAATCAAAGAAACAAAGGGAACACGTAACATCACAGTAATTAAAACCGCACATTTGGTACCAGAGTGAAAGATAAAAACAGATCAACGGAACTGAATGGAGGGCTCAGTTTGGGCCGCTTCCTGCCGGACAGTGCACAGAAGTGAGCTCACCGTTTTGAGAAAAAGTAAATCCCTCCTCACATGATATGTGAAAATATATTTCAGGTAGATTAAACCTATTAGTGTGCAAAGTGAAACTCTGCAACAATGGAGGAAATAGAATAAAAAATTGATGTTAGAGTAAGAATAGACTTCTTAACTAAATCTGATGAAAAAGAAAATACAAAAGGAAAGACTCACAGGTTTGCCTGTGTTAAAATTAGCAACATTTTACAGGTGGAGGATGCCATAGACACAATCAAATGAAAATAGTAGGCCTTGGGAAGATATTTATAAAGTAAATAGCTAATAAAGATTAGGTTATATAAAAACGTCCTAAAAAGCAACCAGAAACACAACACAGGCGAATAAGCAGAGAATGTGAATACACATTACACAGAATAAAAACAAACCCCAAAACCTCAAGTGGCAAATAAGCATAAAAAGGGTTGTTAAAAACCTCAGAAGTAATAAGCTAAATGAAAATATTAAAACACTACACTTCCGACAAGATATTTTTAAATAACACTTTATATTACTGAGGCGTTAGGGACAAAATATTCCTACACACTGTTCTCTAAAAAGTGAACTGACAAGACACTCTGTGAAGCCTGGTGGCAGCATTTGACAGAATCGAAAGTGCATATGTGTGTGTAACTATGTGCATTTCACTCTGGTTCCTCATAGCTGGAAGTTGGCTATGAACGAAACATCCATCAGTGTGGGATGCAGAAATGAAATGTGCCAAATTCATGAAGCAAAACACCATCTAACAGTAAAAGCAACTAAGTAGATCTGCATTTGTTAATATGATAGATCTTCGACACAGAACCTTGAAGAAAGCATGCAAGATTCAGAATGAGCTCTAAACTAAGGCAATTTATATATCTTTTAAAAGCAGCACAACCTAATAAATACCTACTACAAAAATATTACACCATGAATTAAGACAGAAGACTGGGAGAGAAGAATGAAACTGGCAATAAAAATAAAGATATCAAAAAGAGGAATTAAAAGAAGATTAAGACTAATAATGATACTGTTCATCTCACTGAGGAGCACAGTGAACTGAAGAAACAATCCAATCGTGTGTACTGAGACCCTGCCCCAGGAGAATAAAATAATTTATAAAACAAGCCACAGGCAATGTTGGAATGCAGTGGAGAATGCAAAAGGGAAATCTAGTATACAGAAGGAGTGGAGGGTGTCACAACATAAAGCCAAGTAGACATAAATCGTGTCCCCAAATTCAGAAGCTAAAAATGGTAATATGACTCTGCTAGACTGCTGTCTGTAAAAGAAATAGGTGTGTAATTGAGCTACATCATTACCCGCTTGAGTTAATTTTCTATTGTTTCTATAACAAATTACCAAGAAGTTAGTGAATTAAAAACAACACAGATTTATTTTACAGCTCTGTAGGTTAAAATCTCCAAATGAGCTTGCCTGGGCTAAGATCCAGGTGTAGGTGGGGCTGTGTTCCTTTTTGAAAGCTCTAGGGGAGAATTCATTGCTTTGCTTTTTTTAGGTTTTAGAGGCTGGCCACCAAATTCCTTGACTCATGATTCGCCTTTCTTTCATCCTCAAAGACGGTGATGTAGCATCTTTCTATTAGAGCAAGAAGCTCGGCATGTCTCACTGAAGTACCCACTGGCCTGAATGTTAAGGACGATGAAGGAGCAATGCATGAGACGATGCTGGCCTGGCCTCCCTGTCCACTTGATACAGTCTGAGTCACTTTTGAAATCATTGTCCACCAGCCAAACAGCTCACCCAACTGGGAAACAGAGACCTAGCATTTGGCAGAAAACCAGCTTTGAGCGCTGGGCACTGAGACCAGCACAGCAGGAACTGCGCCAAAGGATCAGCTAATAAATTAATCTCCTAGCACTGATGCAGTTAAAGATATTTAATTAGTGGTTTTACTTTTTAACGTACTGTACGGTTTTTGCAGACACTTTAATCTTTCCTAAGGTTTATTAAATTCTTCCTATTCAATTCTTTCTACTTGCACTTACTCTAGTACGGAGTGCCACCTTTTCTGGAAAATGCTTTTTTTTAGCATTTAACAAACCTCGCTTGAGCAGATTTTTAACAATCATGATGATCAGTTGTCGCAATGACCAGAAGTAAGCCCGAGGAAGTGAGATGAAGTTCCAAGTTAAAGAAGGGCGTGACGCCCTGGAAGACGGGACGTTGCCTTGATGAAGTGACCACGGGCAACGTCACCAGGGAAGATTCACGCTGACATCATCACGTTCACCCTGACAACCTCACCTCGGAGGCATTTTCCCAAAACCCATAACCTCAGCCTAATCATAGAAAAACGTGGACTCCAAACTCAGTGACATTCTACAAAATGCGCGGCCGGTACTCTTCACAAATCAAAGCCCCGAAAAGCACGCAAACGATGAGAAACTGTCACCGACCAGAGGGAAACCACCAAAACATCACAACTAAACGTAATGCGAGATCGCTGTTGGGATCTCGGGACAGAAAAAGGGCTTTAGTGAAAAAACAGGTGAAGTGCAAATGAAGTCTGTAGTTTAATTAAGCAGATTACGCCAATGGCAGGTTCTCAGTTTCGACAAATGCACTTTGGTAACATGGTAACACGGAGGAAGATTGGGTGAGAAGTATACGGAAACTTTCCTTTATTTTCAACTTTTCTATAAATCTAAAATTACTGCAAGATAAAATATTTTTTTAAAAAAGGAAATTTGATTGTAGACAATGAATATGGCTAACTTGGCCAACTGTCCAGGGTCCTTAAAACTTGAAAGAGAGAGGGAAGGAAGGGAAGGAAGGAAGGAAGGAAAGGGATAGAGGAAGGGAACGAGGTAGAAAGGAAAGGAGGAAGGAAGGAAAGAAAAAAATATGGCCAATATCAATTAACAATGGCAAACCCCCATTTTTGAGGGGTTATTGTACTAAGTGCTTTACACACATTATTTACTCGTCACTTTGGCTCCAGGTGACAGATATTACTAGCATCGATATTTCAGAGAAGAAGCAGTGAACACTAAGAGATTAGCCACTCCATCCAAGATCATCCCACTTGGAGGAACTGAGAGTCAGACTCAGCTCTGTCCACAAAACTCACCCTCTTGGGCACTAAGCTTGAACATTCTGTGACCCTTCCATTGCTTCTGTTGTATTCCTTACACAAAAGGACACTGCAGTGAGTTGAGTAAGGTCTGAACTACACCACCTTCACATGGTCTCTGCTGAGCAATTTTACAGAAAGGCATACATCTTCTCCCTTCAAAAATATTCACTCTCCATCTCCAACACACCAATTACATATTGTGCGGGGGCTATTAAGTGCCTATCTTAAAAATACAAATTCAAAAGGATTACGTGATACTACCTTAGTATCAATTATATAATGAGATCATTAATTAGTTTTTCTCTGAAAAAAAAACACAGAGGCATGATGAGGATTGTTTTCTATTTCCACGAGACAAGAAAAAATAAGTAAGGTGCACACGGGCAGGAGTAAAACTAGATGCAACCCTCACCGGGCAGGAAAAGAACCACCAAACTCACTTTCAAATCATCATTTGTCTACTTTCTCACGGTGATGTGACCATGAGCAGATCGGTTTAAATACACGCACAGTGTAATGGTCATGTTAGATCTTTACTAAGTCTCCATCCACTAGCAGGGCTGTCTCTGCACCACACTGAAAGAAGGGTTGTCTTGGGCCACACATTAAATACATTGCAACACATAATCACACACACACACACACACACACACACACACACAAATCTCATAACGTTTTAAGTAAATTTACGATTTTGTGTTGAGCCACATTCACAGCTATTCCAGGCTGCAGGTTGGACACCCCTGTGAGTGTAATGTCTAGGAGGGTAGTGCTTTTTGCCTATAAAAAAGTAGAGAAAGAAGAAATAAAAGAAGGGAGGAAGGGGAAGGGGAAGGGAGAGGGAGGAAGGTAAGGAGCACAGACGGAGGGAAGGAGGAAGGGAAGGAGACAATTTCAGAACTCAGAAACAATTCTGACTTTAGCCATCATGATGTCACCAAAGGGAAGTAAGTTGGGATGATATTTGTAACATTTGTTTGAGTTCCCAAACTTCAAGTCTAGGTTAAGTAAAGGAATAGATTTTAAGGAAAGCTGAGAAATACTCCCTTTCTACCTGGTAGAATTATCAATTATAGGATATGAATCAGGTGGGCTCAGTCTCAGGATGAGACACAAGTGATCAAACGTCCAGGTTCAAGACATCATTTTATTCATCTTTTATTTAAACCTGTACAAACACTGATACCAGTTTCTGCTATTGGAACACAGAAGATAAAACCATGAAAAGTGGCAGTTTCAGCTGAAGAACTCTAACATGCTCTTCTCTTCCTGAACCCATGAAGAATTTCATGGCCCAAATCAGCTGGTATTCTTCCAGAAGGAGAAAATACTTTTGAACTATTTTCTTTTAAGTTGGTTGGTGATCAAGTCTGTTTTGCCAAATTCCTACTTGCTTCTGTGTTCCTCTTTGGTGTGCAAAAAGTTGATTTATCATTCAAGCAAAACCTTGTGAGGGTCTTATCTTTTATGTGGTCATGAGAACCCTGTAATCAGTTCTGCATTTCTGATCAGAGTTAAGGACCTTTCACGGATTCCACTTACTATAAATGTGGACAAAATCAAAGAAGCTCATTTTAATAAAAGTCTCCCTCTGAAAAGATATTAGGAGCTTCCTCCTTCTGTTGTGATAAATACTTCCAGGTGGCATTTGATGGACAATAAGAACCCTGTGCATCTGGCATTCATAGCCGAGTTTAGAATTAGAATTTTAGATCATGCTGGCAAGCCTGAGTAATTCTTTAATTCTTCAAATGGAACACAATTTTCTCAGTCTTACACAGCAATCTGACTTTAATTAAAATATACTATATGATATAGAAATATTGCATCAACTCGCAAATCCTTACTCGGCAGGAGTTGGGTAGGGGGCATCAAGCATGGCTATGAAGTTATTTGTATTTTTCTTTGTCAAAAGCATCACACATTACCAGAGGGACCATAACTGTTAGAGTTTATGGGAGCTAAGCATTCCAACAGGATGCTGTATTGCTACAAAGCAGATGTGAGCTGTCTTCATTTCAGTAGAAAAGCTCTAAAAATAAATACAGAGATCTGCTTCTCGAGTGACTAGGTTTCCCCCAAACTTTCTTTTAGTCAAATGCTGTCAATGGCGTTTGCAGGAATTAGCAACTCGGGAAGAGACACAGCTCATCGAAGACCAGATGGGTACTCATTACTTTAAATTGATGACTGAATTTCAAAATTCAATATCAAAAAAAAAATGGATGGGCGGTGTGAGCAGTTAATCACAAGCCTTTGAAATGTTGCCCACATGTCAGTAAATGCTTCGTCTAATGAAGAGCTGTGGGTAACAATGGGACCTCTCTCCAGACCCTCCTACATCTGTGAAGAAGGAAACAAGACCAGGAATCTGTCCTTAGAGCCTGGGTTACAGAAACCCGAGGGTTCCTGAAAAGTGACTGTGGTGCACAATGCTGCTGGATGAATTTCAGAGTTGAATTTTTAAATGCTCAGCACCAAGAATGGCCTCGTGAGCCTGTTGCTCCGAAAAGGTGCATATTTTGAGCTTTGAGACAAGTACAAGAAATTCTCTCAGCTGAGTCTATAAAACATATTAAAGACACTCATATCTCTATTAGAAGAATTTTACCAAGTGACAGGAATATCCCCAAACTGGGGCTTTCATGGGTTTTGCTCTGTTCTGAATTTGTGAATGAATTACAGCTCGTGTCACCGATTGTACAACTCCTCAAGACAACTGTCTCTGGAATTGGGCCCAGGACTATGAGCAAAAATTTCTTTTGGTTTTGTTGTTGAATTCTGCAAGCTTTTTTGAATTTTGCTCCTAAACTATGCTTTCATAAAGCAACTCTGCTTACCCTGTATCCAATATACCCTAGAACTCCAGCCACAGTGAGGCAAAATATGAGAATAATGGTAATAGGTAGTACACTGTTCCCAATTGCTTACGAGCCTTCATCCCTAACCATTGCCATGTGACTGACAATGCTTCTTGGTGGAAGGGATAGATTTCTTCGACCATAAATGACAAACTTGATCACGTGACTACGTTAGCCAAATGAACACAATGGAAATAGTGCGCACCACATCCGATTAGACGGCCTACAAGTCACTGCTCCACTGCCCACTGGTACTTTTTCCCTGTTAGTATTGCACGTCCCAACTAGTGGTGGCTCCGTTAGCCTGGACCCTGGCTGAACAAAGTCACACGGAACCAAGGCACAGCTAGGCTGCAGCCAGCGCAGCTAAATTGAAATATGAACAAGAAGTAGTTTTCTTTGTTCTAAATTACAGATACTTTATTATGAAACTGAAACCTTAGCAAAACTGATATATAATAGCGTTTCTTAAAATTTCATTCTCAATTGATAGTTATTGAGTTGCCAGTATATTCCCACGCTGTGCTGGATGCACTCATAAATGTGATTTCGTTGTCACAGTTTCTGTCATTTAAAATTCTGAATCTTGAGATTGCAAACGCAGGAACTTTCAACCTATAGCTCTAGTTTTTTACATAATAATAACATTGTGATAGTTTGGAAGCTGAGGTGGTTAATCCTTCAGCTACTGTGTCCGCCTTGTAATTCCCTGAAGGCACCCCAGGTTTTCACAGTTCCTGAGTGTTGTTCTGTCAGGAGCTCCTGTCTCCCCCGTGACTCCTCCCCACTGGCTCCTCATTTCCACCTGTAGAGGTGCTCTGTGGCAGGGACTTGGGCTGAAATCTCTCTTAAAGTCTCCGATCCTTTCGGTGCAATTTCCCCATTCCCTCTGCTCTCAGGCTGCTGATCTTTTCACTTCAGAGGGCACTGGAATGTAAGTTCCGTGAGGTCAAGGACATTTGTTGTTGTGTTCGTCCCTGTCTCCCTACGCCTAGGACCGCACATTGCCAGGAGCAAGTGCATCGTGCATGCTACGGGCGGGGGAAGCCGGGCACTTCCCACAGCCCGCTCTGCATTTCTGTCAGTCGCCACAAAATGAAGACTGAGCAGAAAAAGTCTCTATATCTTGGTCAACTTTTTATCCCCAGAGAACCTCACGTGGTAACTGGAACATAAAAAATATTTATTATTGAATGTGAATTTAGCCAAAAATCTATAATATGATCAGTCTCTATTTCTATCAAAATGCTTTTTAATAACTACTTTTTATGAGTAATCTAACCAGTTCTGATTGCCTGATACCCAGTCGGCCAATATAATATCTCCTGAAACAATATTAAAAGATCATAGATCATTTGTGAGATAGTCATTGTAGATACAGCCAGCAAATTCAAGAAATGAATATTTGTTATTACTAAATTTTTTCCTAGCTCTATGCCCATGGTTATTAACCCCAGCATTCTTTAAATTCTACATGTCTGGCTACATCTATAATTATCACAATAGTCCCTTGGCTGTTCCTCAGTATCTCTCACGTTTTAAGTTGAACTTTTATGCCCTGATTCACAAGGAAAAGTTCTGTAATGTCACATTGGTGTGATTAAATACTAAACCCAAGACAGCTAAAACCTGAGCTGGTGACAAAGAACATGGGTTTTCCCAGCTCTGGTGTCTGCACACCCCTTTATTCTCCACCTGTGACAGCTAAAGATTCACAGCCCCTAGTCCCGGTGTTGCTGGCCATGTGGGTGATGTTCTCGAGTTCAGCAAAGAAAGAATTCAGAGCTGATGAGGAGAAAGTTTATTTAGCATGCAACTTGAAAGTACACTGGAAGAGAAGGTTTGAGTGGGCTGCTCGGAGAGGTGCCTTGCCTTTCGGAAAGTCACAGAGGCAGAAGAATTGAGCCAGCTGGGCTCTGTGGGCTCAGGAAACAAGTTACAGAGGCAGAAGGAGGACCCTGGGAGACAGGGTCAGGGGGTCAGCCCCAGACGAGCTGCCGCTGCCTGCTGCTCCCTGCTGCTCCCTGCGAGTCTCACGGGGACCCTTAGAGTTTAAGAGAAAGAAAGCAAAGATACACACCTGAAAAAAACAAGGTGTGGTTGTGCTCAAGAGAGAAAGGGTCCTTTGTCTTAGGGTTTTTATCTGTTTTCTAAAGGCTGGATTTTTGGGGGAGGTCTCAGGGGAGGATCTCAATAGAATATTCATCAGCTTTCCAGGTGTGTCCTTTAATATGCTGATGCATCAGAATGAGTGTGTAGGTCATTGTCTAGTCAGCTTCACCTTCAGAGAATGCCACTGAAGAGGGACCAGGAGAGAGGTGGGTCTGTCCTGGCATGGTCTGGAATGTGGAAGATTAGACCTTGCGATTTATTATCTGGCTGTAAATTGCTGAGCCAGTTTGCTCAGCTATTTGTCTCGGTTTTCCCATCCCACGTGCCGATAGCGTCTTACTATCCTGCCTCACCAGCAAATATTATCACGACCTACCCAGGAGGCCATGAACTGTTTACCCTTCAATTTGGTCACTCTTAATTTAATTCATTGTTTCAACAAGTTGTCTCTGTGTGCTTACTACAGAGGTTGGCTGCAGGCCAAATCCAGAGTGAAGAAAGGTTTGGTTTGTACTTGGCTAGTGTTTTAAGTTCAGATATTTACTCAGCTGGCACATTTTAAAAATCAAAACATTTTATATAAAAGACAAATCTCTGGTGCCTCTGGAGAACCAGATGTGCCCACACTGGGGCTGAGTTTCTGGGGCTGTGTTTCGGGTCGGCAACCTCAGCTGGAATGGAAAGGCGGCTGTTTCCCCTCCATGCGGAGCACGCACTCTTACTTTGCTGTAGCCCTGAAGCCCTCCAGGCGTCTTGCACCAGACACACAGGTCATCTGCATGACCATGTGATCGTAGGAGTCTGTAACGCCACACTCCCCAGGTCCCCAACACTGTACGAAGTGCTCTAATCCTCGGTGAGGAGGGGCATTTGTGAATACACAGAGCCATCCTTAGCTGTAGCATGGTGGCTCTCAAACAGCAGCCTGTGGGGTCTCCATGATCTTGCCCTGGCACCCTGAGGTCAGAACTAGGTTCATAATAGAGGTCTTAATTGAATTTTCACAATGCTGACCTTGGCATTGCCAGTGCACAAACCATGGCAGTAACCTGCTGGAGTAGTGCTCACCTCGATCGAGGAGGTGGTCCATCCTGGGCCATAAGACAGTCGTCGTAGTATAGGAGGGTGCAGCCAGGGGCCCCCCGAAAGGATTTGTAATGGGGCCCAGAACTCAAGGTGTCCAGAAAATATTAAAAAGATATATAGGATGTCCTCACCCTCCACAGGTGTGAGTTGGGGGAAGGGACACATGGAGCAGGGCCATTGAAAGCTGTTTGGCATAGCAACAGCTTTGCAGCTAACCTCTGGCATGGTCATTTAACACATCTATAACCTTAACTGGTTGCATAGATATGTTAAATAGCTGTGGCCACTCTTTGAGCCAGGAGATGGAAGTGACTTTAATCCAAGATGTGGCTGGCAGGCAATTCCCCCTAGTTACAGTGGAGCCTCCGTGGGCTCCACGACTTGGGGCCACCCCTGCACAGACTCATAATGGCAGCCCAGTAAAGCTGGAAGGATATTTAAACCCAGACTTGGCAGCCATTGGAGAGAGAACCATGTGGTTTTGACTGAGTGGAGACTCCTGCAGCCATGATGCAAAGAACCACACAGCTGCAGCCATGTAGGGAGGACCATGCGGCTGTGTCAGTGAGGAGAACCACATACTTTGGCCAGAGTGGGGGGACTGCCCCCCCGGCAGCCATGACAAGAATCACCATGCGGCTTTAGCTGGAGATCCCGGCAACACAGCTGATGGTGCTGGAAACCAAGGAAGGCCTACCAGCCAAGCACAGATTACTGGGAAGAACTGGGAGCTGCCTGAGCCATGGACTTCTATTTCTTTTCCTGAGATACAGTACCCAGACTGGGCAAAGGGGTAAAGGAAGGACTGTGTGTGTTTGTGGGTGTTTTAAGGGACTTTGGGACTTTGATGAAGACATTAAATCATTACTCTTAAGTCTATATAACTAGAATAAATAATTCCTTTATTTAATGTCTTTGATGAAGAGATTAAATCATTACTCTTAAGTCTATATAACTTGAATAAATAATTCCTTTCATTTTCACCAATCTCTAATATGGAAAGCTATAATTCTCTGGTGAAGGGAAAGGTGAACCTAGTACAGGGGGACCCCAGGAGAAACGGGGATCAATCTGGTAGCATTGTGGGACCCTCTTCCCTGGTGGCCAATCAGGGAAAATCACGGGAGACCACATGTGCAGTAGCTTTAAAGTAATACTACTTGTACATGCGCAGTAAAGGCCACCAAAACTAGCCAGGAAGGATCTGCCCTATAAAAATAGAGTCCCTCTAGCCCACAAGGTCGATCTCTGCTTGGAGTTGGCCTGCTCCCATGTTCTATGAACTCTGGGTGTTCGGTTCAATTCTTTGTCCTAATCACTAAGAACCTGGTTACCTGTGCCCACCTGTGACAATAGTGTGCAGTATCATGCCCTGGAGGTAACCAGCTTCTCTTAAGAATGCCCATGATGAAGCAATAGATTTTATTTGGTAAAGTTAGGTTTTATCAAATCTTGACCCTTGAGTCCACAACTCTTCAATAATTCTGGGACAAAATGGAAATTGCATACGAAACACCCAGCTGCAGCCTGAGTGGGACTGACGTTTCAGCAACAGCGTTCGTGTGCCTGCACTGCACGCTGAAGCATCTTCATTTTTCATGAAGCGCCATTTTTTTCTTGAAAGAACAACTGACAAACTAAATATCAAATATTTAGCAGAGATTTCCTTGAAAACGAATGAAGTGAGATGTCACTTTGAGGAAAACAACTAACAATATCTGCTACCAATGATAAATTTGAGCTCTCTAGCAAAAAGAAAAAAAAATAGAATTTTAGGGAACTCATGTCTGCTAACGGGAGCTCGACAGCTTTCCAAACACTGCAGACTTGCTGATAAGAATGATCACAATATTAACACATACTTTTTTGACGCTGTGTGAAATGGGCCAAAGTTTGGAAGAATAAGCCAATATTTCCCTTCTGTCTAATGCATGGTGTTACAAAATTTTTTTAAAAAGATACTTTACAAGACAGAGTAGTGGGTTTTAGTGGAACAAACTACAAAATGTTCATTGTGTTTTCAGATTCCACTTTGCAACCAACCCTCAAAAAACTACCACTTGTCAAGCTTTGAAGGACGAGCAGTATTAAAAAAGAATAGCCACAATGATCTGCAAAGACTGTTAAACCCTCTAGACCTTTCAACTATGTGTCTGTCCGAGGCCTGACTCTCTTCACATACTTCACCCAAAACACCCTGCGACGGGCCGAGTGGAGAAGCAAACACAGACATCAACTATTTTCCATAAAGCCAGTTACTAAAGAAATCTGTAAAAATGTAAAATGATGTCATCGTTCTCACTAATTTTTTTTATTTTTGTAATTCAATAATTGTTATAGAATACATGATTTATGTTCCCAAGTTATGGGCTTATTTCCTATTTTAAAAGAATTATTGAATGTATATTTTAAAAATTTGCCAGTTTAAATTTTTAGTTCAATAAACAACACTGCATATAACCCACATTAATACAGATTCCTTTGGGAGGAGGCTTTCTTAATAATTTTTTAAAACAATAAAATTTTTCTGAGATCAAAAGTTTGAGATTTGTTGTTTTAGCACAACATCGATAATCTCATTTATCTTAATGAAATACACATTATAGCTGTTGCCTATTTTATTGTCATTTCTGAAAAGGAAAGAAGAAAAATCTATATTTTCTGAATAAGAATCAATAACATTCAAAATTTTTTTAATCTTTCAAAGGCACCTATAAATAACCAGGTGGGTGTAATAATAACTAGCAAGATATTAATAAATATTCAAAAACACCTTTTTATCAATAGTTGTTATTCATAAATGAGGGAATTATCCAATTTAATTCTTTTATTAAGATTTTATTTATTTATTTTTAGAGAGGGAAGGGAGGAAGAAAGAGAGAGAGAGAAACATCAGTGTGCAGTTGCTGGGGGCCGTGGCCTGCAACCCAGAGATGTGCCCTGACTGGGAATCGAACCTGTGATGCTTTGGCCAATTTAATTCTTTTATATACTGTTTAATTATATGATTTCCTCTATTGAGACAGCAACTCAGTGGAAATTTTTAACTTTAAAATTAGAAATTACATATAATTACATGTATGTATGTATGTATGTATATACTGGGTGTGTCTGTAGATATGTGTGTTTATGCACAGATATAGTAGAGGTATGTAGATATGTAGACACCTCTCTCGGCTCTAACAACATGTAATTGTGGTTTTGTGACTCCCTTCCCCACCCCTGAGGCATAGAGTCTGCATTTGCTTCCTACTGCTGCTGTAACAAAATGTACTACCTTCAAGCTCTGCAGGACACCAGGCCAGCATAGGTCTCACTGACTAAAACCAACATGTTGTCAGGGCTGCATTTCCTTTCTAGAAGTTCTAGAGGATAATTGATTTCCTTGTTTTTTGCAGTTTCTAGAAACCCCGTCCTTTCCAAAGCCAGCAATGCTGCAAATCTTGCTCCTGTGGCCAAAGAGCCCCCTGATCACGGATGGGAGAGGTTTAAAGGCCCCCTGTGATTACACTGAGGAATTCAGGATAATCTCCCCATCTAAAGATCCTTAACTTATGCATATCTCCTAAATCCCTTCTGCTTTGTAAATTAACATATTCACAGGTTTTCAAAATCAGTATGTGGTCTTCTTTGGGGGGTGGGGGGCTGTTATGACTACTGCAAAGCCAAATGAAGTAAATGAACAGCTTCTTCACAAATCCTGCCTGCGCATCCACATACATACCTTAGTAGTCCTGTTGAATGGCAAGCAGTGGTTTGTGGTAAAGGTCTGTTCTCTCTGTTACACTAATCTCCTCTGGCTTTCATCAAAGGAAAGCACTGTAACTCTGAAAAGCAGCCGTATGTATTAGAGAAAAGCCAAACCATCTGATTATTAAAATAACTACACATGGAAAATTATTTTATTGACCCACTGACCACTCCTGCTGCACTGCTGGCCCTTGGAAGGCACTGAAAGAATTCATATTACATTACCATATAGGTATTTTCTATTCTTGGGCCACAGTGCCCCACAAGTAAAATACAGACAAAGTTAAAAAGCAAACACAAGCATCAGAAGAACACCCCACCTTCACCCCCACCCCGCCACACACACACATGTGTTTTCAGCTACCTGGAATCTTCCCTGTTGTCTGAGTAGAATTTGACTCCATAAACATGTCAATAGCTTTCATTACAGCTGAAGATGCATTTAACATTTGTTGCATGTTTTTTTTTAACCAAGTTGGCTAATTATGGCAAATCATATTCCAAGACACGACTGGCTAGGCATCCTATCCTGAGCAGACCTCTGACCTGAGCGTGCTGTGCAGTGACAGAATCATTCATTTTCACACAGTCATTTCCCGGCCTGGCATCGTCTGGGTTCACTCAGTTCCGTACAGACCAGTAGCATTTGAGCAACAGAAAAATAATACCTGGTGGACTGAAGCTGCAGCCCCAACTCCACATTTCTGATTGCAAGGGGGACTCCCTCCCGCTCATTTAAAACACGGCACAATCACATTTCTTCTTAAACACACAGCACTTACAGTGGGGCTTATTTTTTAATATAATGAAACCCAGTGCATAATTCTGTTCACTTCCCTAGGTCTACGAGCAACCATAATATTTATCACATAGCCTTACACGGACATTTCACTCCTCTGGGCACCTCCCAGCCTCCATCAATATGTTGTTTTGAAGTGGTGATGGGTACAAAAATATCATTTTGTATTTAAGAAAAAAATGAGTTATCCTTAATCTTCTCAATGAAATAAAAAAAAGAATAGGAAAGCAGGTAATTTTTAATCTCCTGCTTGCATCTGGAGAAACCAAATATAATATATTAATTTAATGGGTGCCCTTAGGTCACTAATGAGTCAGAAATAAAGTCAGAAACTTAATTTCCATTCTGCTGATCTTCACAACATTATGTCCAATTCCCAAAGACTTAATATTAAAATATCAACAAAGTCAGTTGTAGGTAATAATGTTTCTTCAATACTTCCAAGCATTTTCCTCTAGGGATAAACAGGCATGTCTATATCTATTTAACACTAATTCTGAATTGTGTCAAAGAAATAGAACTGGTATCACTATTCTGCAACTCAAAAAATAGACTGACATTTATTTCACATTTAACATTTGTATGTAGATTGATCCTATCCATAACAGTATTGGTCCCAAATCAGAATTTAAATTAACATCCCATCGTATATTATTAACAGTTAGGCAACCATGAGACTTCAGTGCCCTTATTTAGAGGTGTATAATTATGTTGTTATTGTAAATTTAAGCAATTTGACAAGAAATAATCCCATAAAGTAGTTAAGTAATTATAGTTACATCTGCAAGGATCCCATTTCCAAACAGGGTCATGTTCTGGGGTGCTGGAGGCTAGGACTTCAACATTTGGATTTGGGTGGGGGGTGGGACACACAATTCAAACAGCCCCCAACTAGCTTTCTGGCTCCTCCTTAGTACATCCCAATTTACATACATTTCAGGCATTTTTCCAGGTGCTCCTTTTAAAAACAGAACACGATGGAGGGCTCCAGGCTCCTACAGGGCTGCTTCACCACCTGCCGCCAGCTGAGTCCCCAGGTATGGTCCTAACTTTGGGTAGAACTGAAGGTGGGACCCCAGGGGGCTGCGAACTTGGAGGCTTCTGTTCAAAGCCACAAAGAGCATACCAGGTGGCTGGACTCCACCCCTCCCACCTGCCTATCACCACCCCAACTTCTCCAGGGCAGCAAGAGGAACCCCTGTCCGATATGAGGGAACAGGAGAAGTGCTGGCTACCCAGGGACCAGAAGTGAGATGCAGACACGGGTCTGAGGACTTTCCCACACACCCTAGCCTTCCTAGCCTCTGTCCACCATCTCCCTAAGCAAGGGACAAGCAGCCAGGTCTTAGAGATCTGCCTGTGTATACCTTTCTGCTCTCATCTCTTACCACTTCCCTACCGCTAAGTGAACTGTAGTTTTTTTAGTGCCTGGACCTCACCATGGTGTCTTTCCTCTCTAGGCCTTCACACAGATGTCCCCTTTGTCTATACCCTCAATTGGGTGACACCTACTCATTGCCTCTGCTCGCGTGGCCCTCTCAAACTCTGACAGCACCTCAGCCATACCTTTTGATTACAAACCGGCAGAGTAGCCACTGGGTCACTGTCCAGCACACACCTGTGCAGGAGATCCGTGAGACCTCCACTCTGCTGCCTGCAGTACCTGGCACAGGCCTCTGGGCATGCTGACTGCCTAATAACTCTACTGGTAAATAAGTGAATGCACAGCATTTGCAGATGGCCTTGAGCATGTGATTGAAGAGCACTTAGCAATTTTTGTGTTGCTTTGCTTTGCTTTTCACTTAATGTCTTATATTCCTATGATTTTGTTGAAATGCCTTGTTTCACAAAGCCTTTCGTCACAGGTAAATGTCAGCCCACAACTAATGCCAGAATGTCAAATTGGAAGCTGCCTTAGAGAGCTGGTGGTAATGACCCCTCCTATTTTTTAGCCAAATGAAATAAAACCCAGAGAGGAGAAGTGACCTGCCCAAGTTCAGCCACCTCTCGGGTTACAGAGTAGAGCTTGAACTTCAGTCTCTCCACTCAGGTCTCTGCTCTTCCTGCTCACTGACATCTAACTCTGATTCAGAACTCCCGGGAATGTAGGCATGCTTCCCAAGTTCACACTGTGGTCTGTGAGGTCGTTGGCTTCTACAGATTTTACCTCCTACCCCACAGGCTGCACTTCCTTACAATAAACTACTCAAAAGGGCATCCCAGACACATACTTGTAATAACATTCAAATAATGCAATTCCGGCTGTTTCCCTAATCCTCCACCCTCCTGCTTGCGCTGCCTCGGGCTCCCTTCAAATGCATCTATTTTTCTGTGATCCCAACAGGAATTTTTCCATCTCTAGACTGCAGAACTAGCCCCGTGTGCATGTTTATGTCAGTGTTCGATCAATCATGGTGTGTTCTTCTAAAAATAGGGTTTTTCTTAGAGACCAAAAGCCATTTTGCACATTTTCTTCAAGACTTATGCTTTAAATTCCTGGTTCAAATCAGTGGGCCACTTAGGAAGAAAACTAACAGTCTTTCTGGCTGTGGATCAAGATGTTTTCCATTATAATTGCTATTATTTTATCCTGAATATAAAGTATTCTAGGGCTATCAAATTATCAAATAAAAAGCTTGTAATGATTTTTTTCTATCAATTGCTGACATATAGCATAGATCAGGAATATCTCATAAAATGTTTCTCAAAGTAGCAATATAAACCAATAAAATTAGTACTGATGGTCCCTGGCCAGGGCTACCTGTGAGATAATAGCTCCTAAAACTTGAATTTCTGGAGTTTTTGGTGTTGTCAGTTGCACCTCTATGGTTTTATTTCAACTTTCTGAAAACATGTATCAGCAAGTATCTGCCTAAGCCACGGTAGCAGGAAGAATAACCCATTACCAGGTGAATCAGGGTTGAGAATCCATGAGCACAGGGCAAGGTCAGCAAAACAGAAATATGGCCAACTAACACTGCTTCCCACCCGAGCTATTAACAGAAGAAACTCAGTTTGAGCTTAATGTGTTGGGATCACTGAATTACTGCAAAATTTAAATGTTTGGGTTTGCATTAAGGGATTTTGTGCATTTTGGCCTCTTCTCTGAGTTCACAAATTCTAATGTTAATTTTTACCTTTATTTTCCTACTAGCAGATTTAAAATATCTTTGAAATGTATTCAAATACCTAAGATAGAGTCACTTATTTTTGTGCATTGAAATTAGTACCTATTTAATCTATCTTTCCAATTCTCCTATAATCTTGATTATCATTAAAAACAACAAATTTATGATAAAACCCCCAGCATATAATTAAGGTCAGTTGTTTCATTCTGTCTAATGAAGCCAACTGTAAGTCCAGCAACTTATTGGTTCCTTTGTATTTTGTAAAGTAAAAAGATATTAAGATGGTTCTAAGACAAATCATTATGTTCACAGTAAATGAATATACAAAGTATCACATTCTAAAACTTATGAAGTTTGGAGGCCAAGTTAGGAGACTATATCTGCTAACTTACAGATGAACCACTGCCACAGAAAATACTTTGAAATAAAAGTTGAAGATGCAACTATAAATTATCTTGTCATATTAGCAGCACTAATACTTATCTAGTTAATGAACACTCTATATTCCAAACACAAACCCAAACCCAAATCACTTTTTACAGATTCCAAACCCTATTTGCAAGCCACGTGGATACCGTCACCTAGCACATCTGATACCTAGGCACGTAACCCATATGACTGTGGTGTTCCCTCCTCTTCTGTGCTGTGTTAGTACACCCCCACCCACCTGAATGGCGGAGTCACATAGTCTCTTCCCTCCACCCACCATGGACATCCCACAGTTCTGTGTAGAACCAGATCTCGAGATGTGTCTAGTGTTACACCGGTAAATGGCTCTTGTACGTACGCACGTGACATAGACAATGGCCTCAGGCATTAGAAAAAAAATGGACTAATGTGAATTTTGGAAACAAACAAATCTAAACAGTCAGGAATAAGAGGAGAGATAAGTATGGTGTTGTAGAGATTCAGCGTATCTTGCTTTAAGCCCAGATTGGATCTTGGGTAGCCACTTCAGTGAATTCCAGGGGAACTGCAGGCAAATCTATCATGAAATGCTTCTTCTCTGTCTAAACGTGCCCTTTAGTCCCATAAAAACTAAGTCTTCTCTTAATTAGCTTTTTAAACAATGTAAATATGTAACCATGTCTCTTAACTTCTTAGAACCAACAAGAGAACAATCGTCATAACCTCAAACCCCCTGCACCCTTCTAGTCACTACTCCACCAAGGGCGCCCACTATCTCAACTTCTAAAGTAATGAACTATGTTTGCCTGATTTGGGACTTAATATAAATGGAATCACACAATTATGTACTCTTTTCTTTTGTCTGATTTCTCTCCCTCATCACAATGTATGCAAAATCTACCCATATTGTGTTGTAGAAGTAGTTTGCTCCTTTTCATTGCTGCGCACATTATGCCACTAAGTATACCACAATTTATCCGTTATGCTGTTGACGGACTATTGGGTTGTTTTCAGTTTGGGGATATCACGCGTAGGCTTCTATGTACATTCTTCGTGTCTTTTGATGGAGATGCATATACACTTCTGGAGTGGAAGTGCTAAGCCTTTATGCAATTATTTATTTTTAATAGATATTGTCAAACAGTTTTCCAGAGAGATGATACAATGTTACCCCCCTAGGTGTACAAAAATTCCAGTTTCTCCACTTCCTCACCAATATCTAAAATTTTTCAGTCTCTTTTTTCATTTCAGCCATTCTTTTTTTTAATTAAATCATTTTTTATTATGCTTTTACAGTTGTCCCAACTTTTCCCCCTTTGGCCGCCTCCACCCATCCTACCCCCCACTCCCACAGTCAACTCCCACTCTGTCATCCATGTCTGTGGGTCATTCATACATGTTCTTTGTCTAGTCCCTTCCTCTTCTTTCCACCCTTATCCTCCTCCCCTTCCCTATGGTCACTTTCAGTCTGTTCTGTTTCCATGCCACTGGTTCTATTTTGTTCATTACTTTATTTTGTTCATTAGATTGCTCTTACATGTGAAATCATATGATATTTTTCCTTCACTGACTGGCTTATTTCACTTAGCATAATATTCTCTAGTTCCATCCATGCTGTCGTGAAGGGTAGGAGCTCCTTCTTTCTTTCTGCTGCATAGTATTCCATTGTGTAAATGTACCACTGTTTTTTGATCTAATTCATTTACTGATGGGCACTTAGGCTGTTTCCAGCACTTGGCTATTGTAAACTGTGCTGCTAGGAACATAGGGGTGCACTATGAATTGGTGATTCAGGATTCTTGGGGTATATTCTCAACAGCAGAATCACTGGATGAAAAGGCAGATCCATTTTTAGTTTTTTAAGGAAACTCCATACTGTTTTCCACAGTGGCTGCACCAGTCTGCATTCCCACCAACACTGCACCAGGGTTCCGTTTTCTCCACAGCCTCGCCAGCACTCTTTCTTTGTTGATTTATGGATGATGGCCATTCTGACCAGTGTGAAGTGGTATCTCATTGTGGTTTTAATTTGCATCTCTCTGATGGCTAGTGATGTTGAGCATCTTTTCATATGTCTATGGGCCCTCTTTATGTCCTCCTTGAAGTGTCTACTCAGATGCTTTGCCCATTTTGTAATTGGATTGTCTGTCTTCCTGGTGTTGAGTCATCTGAGTTCCTTATATATTTTGGAGATCTAACTCTTGTCTGATGTAGCATTGGCATACATGTTCTCCCACACAGTCAGTTCCCTTTTCATTCTGATGATGGTTCTTTTAGCCATGCAGAAACATGGCTTTAATTTGCTGTAGTCCCTTTTGTTTATTCTTTCCTCTATATGCCTTGCCCTAGGAGATATATTGGCAAAAATATTGCTATATGAGATATCTGAAATTTTCTTGCCTATGTTTTCCTCTGGGACATTTATGGTACCATGACTTATATTTAAGTCTTTTATCCATTTTGAGTTTATTCTGGCATATGGTGTAATTGAGTGGTCTAGTTTCATTTTTTTGCTTGTACCAGTCCAGTTCTCCCAACACCATTTATTGAACAGACAGTCTTTACCCCATTTTACGCATGTGCCTCCTTTGTCAAATATTAATTGACCATAGAGACATGGGTTTATTTCTGGGCTCTCTGTTCTGTTCCATTGACCTATATGTCTGTTCTTATGCCAGTACTGGGCTGTCTTGATTACAGTGGCCATGTAGCATAGTTTCATATTAGGTATTGTGATGCCTCCAACTCTATTCTTCTTTCTCAAGGTTGCTGAGGTTATTCAGGCTCTTTTTTAGTTCTATATAAAATTTTGAAATATTTGTTCTAGATCTGTGAAATATGTCATGGGTATTTTAATAGGAATTGCATTGGATCTATAGATTGCCTTGGGTAGTATGGACATTTTAGTGATAATTCTTTCTATCCATGAACACAGTATATGCTCCCACTTGTTTGTATCTTCCTTAACTTCTTCCTGCAGAGTTCTATAGTTTTCCAAGTACAGGTCTCTTACTTCCTTGGTTAAATTTATTCCTAGGTGTTTTATTTTTCTTGTTGCTTCATTTTAGCCATTCTGGTGAATGTCGAGGACTATCATATTATTTATTTGTTTGTTTATCATTGTTTCCTCATTGAACAAAACAGTTTAACACATTTTCACATGTTCATTGGCCATTTGAATAGCCTATTTTATTAAGTGCTCACTTAAGTTTCTTGCACATTTTAAAGGATCCTCCTTTTTCTTACTGCTCTGTATTTATTCTTTATAGTCTAAACGTAGGCCCTTTGGCAGACACATGTCTTACAAATGTCTTCTCCTACTCTGTAGCTTGCCTTTTCACTTTCTCCGTGACGTTTTCTGAGGAATGGAAGTTCTTAATGCAGCGCAGTTCATCAAGTATATTCTATTAAAGCTAATGCTTTTTGTGTCCTTTGATACAAAATGTTTGCCTGCCTGTGCCAAGGTCATGAAAATATGTCCCCTTGTTTTCTTCTTTAAGTTTTATTGTTGTATCTTTCAAAAGAGCCACATTTTGTCTGTAGTTGTGGAGCAGACTTTTAATAACAGGCACGAATAAAGGCTAGAACTTTAGTCACCGTATGAACAGTTGCAAACCAGAGACTAAGGCAAATATTCTTTCTCTGCTTTTCTTTATGCAAAAATAAGAAGAAAAGCAGCCCAGGAAGAAGAAAGAAAGAGAAGCTTCACCTTGAATATGTTCCAATGGTGTGATTCCAAAGTCCCTGTCAATGTTTCTTTCCCATAGAAACCTTCTGGAGATCTTGAACTGATTCCCAGGAGGCATGTGCTGCCGTAATGCTTGCTCCCAGGGATGCTGATGCATGTATTTGGGAAGCTTCTGGTCTATTAGGTGCCAAAAGTGAGCAAAGATAAGACCAACAGTGGCTGGGACATCCAGGTCTTTGCTGGGGGTTGGGGGGGGGGCACATGAAGCACTCTCTGACTAACTGAGCAATGCAATTTCCTACAGATTGCTGAGACATCCTATGACCTTTTTAAAGAAAGGGTGTAAAAATGTTAAAGGTGAACCAGTTATATTATAACCAGAATATTTTGCTTCCCTCCCTATTTTTTGCAACACAGACATTTTAAACACATACAGGGATAATGTATGGCCTTGTAGGTTACTTGGATTACTGAAAAACAGACCCCAAAATAAACTAAGGAGAATGTTATCAAATAAGAGCAGGAAAGACTATGAGAAGAATCCTTGGCATGTCTTAGAATTCCTGCAAACTTTGTTCAGTGATATAATGAACCTTTCCTTACAAATGTGACTTGCCACGTTTTGCGGTTGGTTCTTTTCAGATAAGGGTGCTCCTTAGAATTTTATTTCTTGCAATCATATTTCAAAAAATGTTTATTTCCATGCTCTGAAAGTTGGTAATGTGCCTGAACTAGTCATCTCTTTGAGTTTGCAAGAAATGGTGTGAGGCTATTATAAAGTGTGGAAAGGGGAGTTATCTGCCAGCAATAACACAAACAAATTTAGCCCATTTTCTGATTATGGCAACACCGACTCCCGGTGAGGAGGAGTCCCAGGGAGATGTGTGGAGCCGGACCCCGACATGCCCTGTGTTGTGCCCAGCGACATAATGATGGCTAACCATGGGGCTGTTGGGAAGTAATTCTCAAGACGGTCTTTTTCTTTTTTAAGATTTAATTTATATTTATTTTAAGATAGAGGGGAAGGGAGGTAGGAAGAGGGAAAGAGAAACATCAATGTGTGGTTGCCTCTCACATGCCCCCTCCTGGAGACCTGGCCTGCAACCCAGGCATGTGCCCTGACTGGGAATCACACCAGCAACCCCTTGCTTCACAGGCTGGCACTCAGTCCACTGAGGCACACCAGCCAGGGCTAGACATTCTTGATAAAGACACCAAATCAAACATATTTTAGTATCTTGGTGACAATGAGGAATATGAGGAAAGTGATTAGTTATACAATAAAGGTGCAGCTATACCCGATAAACCACCTGATGGAAGATCTCTAAAAACTGCAGCATTAACATGAAGGAAAGCTAGGCTAAGTAAATCATAGAAGTATAAACAGATCTTCATTTTATGATCCTTGGTTCTGCATGTTTCCAATGTACTCTGTTCAACAATTTGCTCAGTTGAAAACAGAACTCAGTAGTGGGATCAATCTTGGTCTTGATTCCTGCCTAGAGGTGTTATTTCGAGCATGTTCGGCACCAACCACAGAGGCAGACCAGCCAGCTCTTTGGGCCACATCTGCGAATGGCCACTGAAGGCCCAGTCCTGACATACCAGGGTCGTGGGACAATTCACACATGCTTTTTTTAAAATCAACCGCTGTGCCTTCTGACTTTGAAATTCACACAGTATTGCTTTGGTTCGGTAGCTCAGTTGGGTAGAGCGTCATCCCACTGGGCCAGGGTTGCAGGTTCGATCTTCAGTCGGGGCACAGGAGAGAATCAACCAAGGAATGCGTAAATAAGTGCAACAACATAACTGACATCTCTCTCTCCCCTTTCCTCTCTCTAAAATCAATGTAAATAAAATAAAATAAAATACACACAATACAAAATGGTGGAGCTTGCTCTGAATCATTATCTGAGTGCCGGGCAAGCTGTCTCAGCTCTAAATTCTGAGTATCTTGAATAGGAGGTTTCATCTACCTCTGTTTCAAGTTACAGAGCTCACTTGAAACAGGAAGGAAAACCCAGAAGCAAAGGCAAGACTGTCTCTACAGTTTTAAACCATTTTCCTCGTGTCAACTCTAAATCTATTCTCTAGAGGCCCTCTTTAGTGAGGCACGACTCTGACATATAACGCTGGCTTCCAAAGACAGGTTTACACTGGCCTTTAGTTTCCTGATTTTCAGAATTCCAAACATGGATTGTGATTATGAAAGTACTTATGATTTTATCATCATTCATCAAATTATTTGATTATTATGTTTCTCCCCCCTCCTCCACTGCATTGTAAATGCCACAAGGGCAAGGATTGTTGGTGCTTTTCCTTGGCATTATATCCCCACAACCTAGTGTGGTATGAGCAAGACTAGGATTATTATTCCCATTTGATGGATTAAAAAAAAAATCCTGAGGCTTGACTTAATTAACTGTAGCAGCCAGCCAAAACAAAACTCTGACCTGGACACGGGCACCTCGATTCCAAATGAAAGCTCCCTCTCTCCTGCTTGACTGCCTCCCATCTTTAGACATGATCTAACAGTTACCCCTTTCAAAAACACACACCCACTCTGTTTTCTCTCTCCCCCAACTCTTACTGCCCCTGCCTATGGATAATCTTTATCAGTGCATGAAAGGTGCATATTACATCTTACCATTCATATAAATATATTGTTTCCAAGCACTGAAAACAGTGTTTCTCTGTAACTACCTCAATTAAACTTTCTATTTCTATTAAAGTGTTTTTCCTCTAATGCTACCCTTTGTGGATAAGGTGCAGAGCACAATTACTGACATATATGCTTTTGGTTTTTTGGTTTTTGGTTGTTTTTTTTTTAACTCAAATTGCTTTTTCTATTCTTTAGCTTCAATCCCAAACATGATTAAAAGTAAAGATTTAAAATCTAAACAAATAGGCTAATTTACTTTTGTGCCCTCTGACTCACCACAAGGGAACAGGATGTTGCCTTTGCAAAGAAAGGAGGCAACCTCATAAAACCACGGCGGTTCAGAGGGAGCCCCCAATCTGCGAGTGCAGCCTCTGGTTACTGTGGACGGCTCTCCCGGCGCCAGACGGATCGGGCTGTTTGTTCATCCCCACGGGCCCCGGGAGAGAGACCCAGGAAGAATTAATCACTGCATTTTTTGTTGCTGTTGCACATTTAGAACAATTGTTTCTGTGAGTTTTGTAAAACTGGAACCACATGACGTGTTCACTGTCAACATGGGGAATGTGATTTTTCACCTGGGCCCCACCCCCACAGGCCCTCTGCCAGCTCGAGGTGTGGCCATCCATCGTCACAGCTCTCTTGCCACACACACCTACAACACCCTCTCCACTGGGTCTTCTTTATTCATGTTCCTGTTCACTACCTTCAAAAATGATGTTCAGCTCTGTGGCTTTTCTGAGCTCAAACAACCTCAGTCTTTTGCCATTTTTCCATGCCTCAAAGGTCCCTAGTTATTCCCAAGTCTTCCCACCAAGAAGAGGCAAAATAGTATTCTACACATATTTGAGTTAGGCAGAGCAGTATCTACTGCCCATTAGAAATAGTTTCTTGAACAAGTGCAATACATCAAGCTTCAAATGTAAACCAGATTCACTAAAATGTTCATGAACCTCAAACATCCTTACTCGCTCCAGCAACATGTGGGCGTCTTCTTCCATGGGTATGATGAGGCAGGCTGGGCCCTGTGGAGACTGACTCCCAGGTTAAATCCCACGCATTTCACAGGAGTCAAAGTGAGGAAGTCCAGGGCTGGCCAGTCAGGACAGATGGGACACAGAGGGCATGTGTGGACTGGGCACCAAGCCTCATGTCTGTTTTGGACTTTCAGGAACCGCGGTGATCTGCCAAGTCTGTCAGATCCCATCCACATAGTAGGAGTGAGTCCAGGCCACAGATAGTTCATGTTCACCACCCACCTCTTCTTCTGCTGATTCTGCTCAGCTTCCCAAAGAGGCAGCAGCTGTGTCCTCCTCTGCACCTGATGCCCCCTCAGTATCTCTCACACCGTCCACGCTCAAAGTCATAAAAGGGTCAAGACTGAGTATACAGGTTCAAGATTCAGCAAAAAGAGCTCTTAATTACCCCAAGTTTTCTTTTTTTGTTGATTTTCCAAATCAACGGCAGGGAGATTGCACACATACAGCATTGGATAGTTTCACGGTGAGGGTGCGTTGATGACACAGGCTTTGGCTTTGGAACTGGAGTGCAATCTGAGTTTGACCCATTGACACTCAGGCAACTCTAGGCAAATAGATGCTTCTCAGGAAACCTCAGTGCCCTTACTTCATTCAAGAGTGGAAATCACATCTCACCCATGAGATGGTTTCTAGGATGCAATCTTTTTTCAAAAATGCAGATTTCTGTTGACACTAATAGAAAAATATTGAATGTCAGCTGCAATTGAAAAATAAAGTTAAAAAATGCAGATTCCTGAGTGTATTCCAGACTCACTGAGCCAAACTCATAGAGGTGTTGAAACCGGGGAATCTACATGCTCACTTCCACCTGCAGTGGACTCTCACACACAGAGACGTCTGACATACTCTGCAAAGATCTGCGCGGTGATTGTCACCCAAAGTGCAGGGTGCAACTGCAAATCAGAATATCCATGGAGCTTTGCCCACCCATGTTTTGAAATACAAACGACTATCCCCATTCCTTGGACCAATGGGTATCCCCGCATCTGTACTGCTTTGTTTGAAACCCAAGGTTCTGGATTTTTTCCCTGATAAAGGTGACACCTTGGGGTAAAAACAAAGTAGCCACTAACTAGTGGACATTAAAGGCACAGAACCATCTTGACAACATTTCTGTGTGGAATCTAGTTTTAGGATGTACACAACCTGCGTCCAACCAAGTGTGTGCGTCATGCCCTCTGTCATTAGCCCTCTCCCCACTCCCTTGTGTATCTCAGGAACTGCCTGTAAGGTAGAGGCTTATGCTACCAGGGTGTCCCTGCTGGTCCAGTGAGGCGGGGAGGCCCAGCCGAATGATGTCCCCACTTGTGCTCAGGTCTGGGACTTGTCCCATTAGACCAACATCAAGGAACTAAGTCACTTGATGGTGGCTGGAGATGCTCCTGGAATTTGAGGGTGGGAGCAGGGAGACAGAACCTCAGGCAGCCTAAGTGTGCTCCTCTGGCTTTCCTAGACCCCTCTGCCCCTCATGGATCCTGACGCAGAGTCCCAATTTAAAGAGGGTGTGGTGGGATTGTCAGCAGAGGATCCTGACACCGTTCTGGCTGGAGGGGACCTCAGAGTGAGCATGGAGCGCCTCTGCTTTACAGAGACAACAGTGATGCCTTGAGAAGCAGAAGGGCAAGGCTTTGGGGCAGAGAGAAAAAACATGAGGAATGAGTAGAGAAGGGAGATGGAGGCTGAGAAATTTAAATTTTCCACAGGGATTCTAAGTTTGCTCGCACATAAAGCCCAAATGAAACACTTCATAAGCTGAGTGAAAAGAAATAATTACTACTTTGCAGTTTCATTTTAAATAAAAGGGGCTCTATAAACATGGTGAAATTTATATCAAGTCAGTTTAAATAACTTTTAAACATGATTTAATCTGTCTACTTCCATAAGAATATTTATTTTTTGCTTTATCTTACCTTAATAAAAACGCAATGAAATGTGGTTTTACACACAGACATACATATATAATTTTTGGAAATACGGTCTTGATTTTTAAACAGTTGTGGTTTTTAAAGATAAGATAAAATGTGCACTCACAATAAAGCATTATTAGTTTAGTTTTACCAGATCAGATTGAAGCATCGTGTCTTATTAAACTAAAAATGAGTATCCTTCATGCTACAGCAATACCAATAGTCCTCGGATGGAAAAGCCTACGGTTTATTTTATCACTGCATCACGCGGGGCTGCGCAGCCGTCAGTCACTCTGACTGCTTTGTCTCCCCGCCTCGTCCTTTATGTGTAACATGGGGAATGATCTTCTTTGACACAATGAAATATAAAAGGCAGTGAAATCTATTAAGATGTTTATTTTTGGTTTTCACCTTTAATAACAGGCTTAGAAATGTCATTCCCACCCCTCAAAAACGGAGCAAACTCTATTTCATTTCAAACTGTCTTCTAGGCCTGTGTTCTTTCCTTTACTTCAGGCTGCATTCCACAAGACTTCCTTCGAGACAGTATGTCATTGCAGTATGAACCTAGGAGCCCGGTTGCTTTGGAAAATACTCCATTCTGCCTCTGGCTGCAGCCAATCTTGGAAGGGTCAGCATGTCACCCACTAAATCTTCAGGTGTTTACTGAGCAGCTACTCTGCAAAACCCTGGGGCAGGGAAGAGGAAAACACGGAGTCACTGACACTGATCCCGATAGTGCGTATCAACTTCAAGTGAAAAACAAAACAAATATACATAAAATATTTAAAAGATACATCCATCATAGGTTGAATTATGTCCTGCCCCTCCCCCACCCGAGATATTTTCAACTCCTAATCCCTGGTGTCTGTGAATACGTCCTTACGTGGGAGTAGGGTTTTATTCGGTGTAATGAAATTGAGATAAGATCACAGTGGGTTAGGATGGACCCCAAACCCAATGACTGGTGTCTTTACAGGAGAAGGAGAGAGACTTGGACCCGGGGGGCATAGAGGAAACACCCACAGGGAAGAAGGCCAGACAAAGTCAGAGGCAGGGGTCAGCGTGAGGCCGCCTCAAGCCAAGGAGTGCCAAGAGCCACTGGCAGCTGCAAGAAACAAGGAAGGATTGTTCCCTAGAGCCTTCAGGGGGCTCAGCCCTGCTCACACCTTTATTCAGACTCCTGGGTCCAGAACTGTGTGATAACACATTTCTCCCATGTTAAGTCACCTAATTTGTGTCACTTTGTTCGTGGTGGCCCCAGGGCACTGATACAACATTCACGTTGCTCCTGTTTGACAATTGACCAAGTATTTTAACTTTTTCTGAGGACGCGTCTGAGTGCTCCAGGCTGAGCCACTATTAGAATTTACAGGACTTCCGTACCAAGATGACGAGGCAGATTCAAACTTCATGACCCTCCCTACTCCAGAACTCTTTCAAAAAGTCAACATAAAAATAGAAAATCACAAAGATGTACATGATCCAAAATACAAAATAAATGGCATCCTGAATCAGAAATGGAATGAACATCCACAATGGCTAGGGTATTAAGATCTCAGCAGGTCAGTCTCAGGGCTGAAAGCAGGTGGACGGCTCCGTGGGACCAGTGCTGTCCCCTGTGAGATGGGTCACTGGGTCCAGGCACACAGCAGGAGACCAGGGCAGGTGGAAGGACCCCCTATGCCATCCTGCACCCCAGTGTGGTGGGCAGAATAATGGCCTACCAAAGATGTCCACGTCCTAACTCCCGGAGCCTCTGGATGTGTTATATTACATGGTGAGGAAGAATTAAAGATAAAGATGGAATTAGGATTGCTAATCGGGTGACCTTAAAATATACAGATTGTCCTAAATTATCTGGGTGGACCCAGTGTAAACACAAGGGCCCTTAAACGTGGAAGAGAAAGGCAGAAGAGTTGATGACCACAGAAATGTGACATGAGAAGGACTTGTCTGGCTGTTCTTGACTTTGAGTGTGGAAGGGATGACAAGACAAGGAAAGAGGGCAGCCTTGAGCAGCTGGGGAAAGCAAGGAAACAAATTATTCCTGAGATCCTCCAGAAAGAAATGCAACTCTGCCACCACCTTGGTTTTAGCTTGATGAGACTGTGTTGGCTGATCCTGGAGATGTAAAATACAAATAAACTAGCACCTGTGAAAGGAGACTGACCACCAACTGGGACCAGGGCTCCTGCTAGGCGGCAGTGCCAAGGAGGAGATGCCGACACCAGTACAATGCCACGAAGCCACTCTCTGGCTCTGATGATGAGTTGTCCATGACACTAACAGCTTCTGAAGCTGTAGCTCCACGTAGCTATTGAAATAGTTGCCTTTGGAAGTGGGGCCTGAAAGGACCTGGAGGAGCCAACTGCAAAAACCACAGTCAGACAGATGGGGTAAGTGTCACAGAAGACAGGGAATGGGAGGAAACACGGGCCAAGACGAAAGAAAAATTTCCTCCACAAAGCATGCTTCCAAACTCCAATTTTAAAACAATGTAAAGAAATACGCCCTGGCTCAGATGGTTGGAGCGTCATCCTGTACACCAAAAGGTTGCAGGTTCAATCCGCAGTCAGGGCACGTACCGGAGGCTACCGATTAATGTTTCTCTCCGATATTTTCTTTCTCTTTCTCTTTCTCTTTCTCTTTCTCTTTCTCTTTCTCTTTCTCTTTCTCTTTCTCTTTCTCTTTCTCTTTCTCTTTCTCTTTCTCTTTCTCTTTCTTTCTCTTTCTCTTTCTCTTTCTCTTTCTCTTTCTCTTTCTCTTTCTCTCTCCCTCCTTCTCTCTCCAAAATCAATAAAAACGTATCTTCAGGTGAGAATTAAAAAAAATTTTTTAAAGAAATCTAATGCCAAGAAAGAGAGCCAAAAATACCAGGACTCAGAAAGAGATTTCTCTTCTGGCGACACCACTATAGAAATGTCAGGCAAAAACCTTAAAAATAAATACTGACATAATTTAAAGTGCTAACAACATTTCTTTTTTTTAAAAAAAAAAAAGATGCTTGTTATGGCCTGAACATCTATGTCCCCCTTAAATTTGATGTTGAAATTCTAATCTCCAGAGTTACAGTATTTGAGGAGGAGGGGCCTTCGGGAGGTAAGAAGGTCATGAGGGTGGAGCTCTTCTGGTGGAATTCGTTTAGAACAGGAAGGGGAATGCTTGCTTCCTCCCTCTTCGCTCTTCACTGTGTGAAGACACGACAAGAAGAGAATTCAGGACACCAATCTGGTGGCACCCTGACCTTGGACTTCCCAAGCTTCAGAAGCGTGAGAAGTAAGTATGTGTGGTCTGTCCACCCGGTCCGTGGTGATTTGCTGTAGCAGCCCAACTGGCGACAACGATACGGAAGCATAACCAAGAGTAAAATCACAGGCACTAATATGAACCATGCAAGATAAATTCAAGTAGCGTCAGACTTGAAAAGTGACTCTCAATGTAGAATCCATTGCAGGACAGTCTAGTGTAGCCCAGAGACACGTGATCCCCTAACAGAAGTCAGTCACTAGGATAAATACATACCCACGCATGTTCATACAAATGTTGTATATGGTCTATTTTTAACTTTACAGCAGCAAATAGGGCCTGAGATGGATGATTTTTTCTAATAACAAATATCTTCTTATGTTCTTCTAAAGAGCATACTGTTTACTCAAAAGGACACACCGGATTTGGGAAGTTGTAGTCATCATGCACCCTGAACTTGGAGTTCCTTAACTCTAACATGTGGCAAAGGAGAGCCTGGAATTTAAAAAATAAAAAGGCAGGAAAAGACTACTCTTCCCTGACTATCTGCTGTTTTTCCCTCCCCTGAGACAGGAGCCGATTGTTTGGTGCCTTCACTGCTGACCACGTGGGAAGTGGGGGGCGGGAAGATGAAGGAAGACTCAAAACAACAGGGAACCCAAAGTCAGGGGGGAAAAAAAGCATTCCAAAAGTCATGTCCAGCCGCACTAGCAATGCAAGTACAGAGATTCATTCACTTTTTTCCAGACAGCTAATTATGTCATGGCCGCGTCTCCTGAGAACTCCATAAACAAGTCGTCTTGAGGAGAATTTTGCTGGTTGGGTTCTGCAGCCTAATAAGGCAGCAGTGCCATTAACGCACCCGGAGTTCTCACACGCCTTGCAGGAGAAAATCTTGGACACAGTCAGATAAATGAATTTTCTAATTCTGGCTCTGCCACCAGCTAATTTGGTTTCTTTGGATTAATGATGGCACATCTAAAAATGTTAGGATTCGATTAGATGTTCCCTCGCATCTCTTTTAGTTCTGCGATTTTCATTATTTTGTTTCACTGTGATATTAAAATAGTCTAAATTCCCAGTCCTCTCATGTATGATTTATCAGATTGGAAATTGAAAAAGAAGAATATAGCAGAATTCACAAAATAAGCTGCAATTAAAATAAGGGATTGTTAATGTTCACACCACAGCATATAATATATTCTCAGATAAGACTGGAGAAGTGAAAGTTTTCAACTGTTACTAGTGATTGAGTACTACATACCTGCAAGAAATTTTCAAAAACTGCAGGAGTATATTCTAAGCTATATATCATAAGCCACATAAAGGAATAGGAAATCAAGTTTTAGTTGGGTTAAGTTTTAAATATTGTTCCATTGTTTCTCCTTAATCAATACAAATCGAAAACAGATTCATCTAATTCATTTCAAGAACCTGGTAATGGATTCGGAAGGCCAATTCCAGGTCTCCCGGGCACTGAGTGAAAAGTGAAGCATGAACAGTCTTCTGTCAATGCGCTGAGGCCTGAAATAAAACTGTGGCTTACTGTTGACATGTGTGAACTTTGGAGACTGTGTGGGCCAGGCACGGGAAGCTCAGGGAAAATCAGAAATTTGCTCCGCAGGTTCAACCACACGAGGACTAAAGAATAACCACGATAACCGAGAACAAAAGTGGTCAGCACTGGGAGCGGGCTGTGGTCCTCAGTACAGTGCAGCCACCGACTGGCTAATGGGCACATGGGCTGTCTCCTACCTAGCATTAACATCACAGAGCTTTTTGTGAATTCATTATGTTACATTCAGAGTGGAATGTATTTTCCAGGTTTTTGTTACATAAAAAAAATCCCAAAAGAGTGGCTTAATAATAATAACTGATCTTATTCAGGAATCTGGTATTGAGTGGGATCATCTTGCTCATCTCCGAAAGTTCTTGCTCAGGACCTTCCCACAGCCATAGGCAGGAAGTAGAGGGGCCTGGGCTCGTCTTACAGGCTTCTTCCTCATGTGTGTGGTGCCCGGTCTGAGAAAACTTTAAACAGCGGGCAACCAGAACGTGTGGGGCTCCGGGTCCCCCTCTCTGTCTTTATGTCGTCACTCCAAGTGGCTGTCCACATGGCAGCTACACGAGGGCCAGACTCCTCACGTGATGGCCAACGGCACAGGGAAAACCCAATAGAAGCAGCAGGGCTTCTTGGAACTTAGTCCTGAAAGTCATGCAGAATTGCCAAATTCCACTTGTGGAGGCAGTCACAAAGGTCTGCCCAGGTTTAAGGCGACAGAGATTCCCCACAAGAGGGAGTATGGCAAATTCTGGAAGAACATGTGGGATGGGAAAGAAATACTGTTGCAGCCATTTTTGGAAAATACATTCTACCAAAAGCTGCTTGAGATAAGAAGAACTTCATGATTTTAATCAATTATTTCCAATTTATTGGGAGAAAATAAAGATTTGGGCATTGTATTAGCATTAGTTTTTTCTTTTTCTGCCACAATACATTGCCATAACATGGTGGCTTTCTGCAGTTTCGTAGTGCAGAAATCTTCCAGGGGGCGTGCAGGGCTAAAGCCAAAATGTCACCACAGCTGTGTTCCCCTCTGGAAGCTCTAGGGGAAAAACGGTTCCCCTGACCAGACAGGCTGCTGTCGGAATTCAGTCTCTGGCAGCTATAGGCCTGAGGTCCCCGTGCCCTCGCTGGCTGCCAGCTGAAGTAGTTTCCAGAGCTGCCTGCAGGCCTTGACTCATGGCCCCCTTCCTCCAACCTTCAAAGCCAGTGATGGCTATCCATACTAACTCTCACACCTCATCTCTCCTCCCTTCCTTCCCTGTGTGTCCCTGCCTGGCCCTTGGTAGAGAAAATCCTCTTCTGATTTCTCTAGAAGAAATCTAGAGATTAGATTGAGCCCACTTTGGAAATCCTGGGTGACCTCTTTATCTAAAGGTCTGTCCCCAGAGTCACTCTTGTAGAGTTCCTTTGCCGTGTAAGGTAACATATTCTAAGGACTAGGACTGGGCGTATCAGGGAGCCAGAATTCTACACGCCACAGGCATAATGTATTTGATTAAATGGAGACCATGGCAATGAAATTAAAGGAGCTGATGTTAAAATGCAATGATTCAGGGCCCTCCATAAAGTGACTCCATGTGCATTAAGCACATTTTTCTAAAGCACGTTTTTTTAAACAAGTGATTTCCCTTGTCACACTCGGTCAGCAGTGTAAGATTGCAAAGTGCGCGCCCTTAGGCCTATGAGTTTTCTCAGCGGAGAGAAAGACCTTCTCACTAAAATTTAATTAACTCTATTTTATATGCAATTATAATAAAGGTTACTTGGTTTCTAACACCAAACAAACCCAGCAGTGACAAATTAGAAATGGAAAATACCAATCAACAATGACAGGTGACATCTGGCAAGAAAGAAGAAATCAAAAATTTAAAACACATAAATAGAGTATCTACCACACATGCATAAATGCAAGTAGCAATCAGAGGTTGTCTCTATCAGCATAGACATTGCCATCCTGGTGCATATCACCCTAGGTCTTTGAGAAATAACTGAATTATGTTCAAAACATTCTTCTTATAAGTTTATAATATATTATAGAAAGTTTTACATCGCTGGAAAGGGGCAATACTTTTTTTAAATCAGCCCTGCTGTGGACATGCTGGCAACTGTGGCTGCTCCCGCCATGCTGCTGAGGAGGAAATGGGCCATGAGATCATGCTCCCCTGGTCATAAGTGTTTGCGCTGTGGGGCGTGTGGCCCTGGCTGGGCAGGTCAGCACCTGTCCCCTGGGCAGGCCTCTGGGTCTGGAGAGAAGAAGGGAGAGAAGAATGAAGCAGTCCCCAGGGAGAGGCTGCTTAGTGAGACCCGGGTCTGGGCCTTCATGGCTTCCAGGGCCCAAGTCCGACTCCCTCCGGAGAACCAGATGTACTTTCTGCCTTTGAGAGCCCAGCTGTTCGTCCAATTGTTTCACTTATTTACTTCTTTTGGCCTGACCCAGTCCCAGGGAATTTCTCGTTTGGTGACCAAACACTTCATCACTGAGACAAAAGGGCACAATCTCAGTCATCTGAAAAGCAATCCAGCTACGAGAAGGATCGATTCTCCAAAGGCTCCAGATGGCTGTCAACTTTTGTATTTTGTGCGGTTTACGAAAGTGCTTTTCAGTGAACTATCCAACCTTGATTAGAAGAAGATGGTTTCCCACCTCAATAACTGGCTTTTTATAAAACAGATGTCTGTGATTTTATTTCAGATATGACCCAATAATGGAGTTTGATAAAAGAGAATTAAAATACAGTCTTTTGCAAATCAAGTGCTTATGATAGGTTTTAATATATCTCAACAGATAACTCCTTAAAGTAATTAAACCATCATAAAAGGTATAGATTTTGAAGAAAGTCTCTATCACTTTTTTCTTTACCAAAAAATCCATATTTTAGAAAAAATAAATCACATTAGCATGATAGACATTCAGATAGTTATTTATTCCTGGAAAAAAGTCATTAGTAAGGTAAGAACGTCAGGATTTCGAAATTCAAGACAGGAATTTTCATCAGCCAGGATGAAGGCAGGAATACATAGCACGTGTCAGGTCCTTCGGTGCAGGAAATCTAACACCAGGCCTCCGTGACAGCAGTATCGGGAGATGTGAGGAGGCACTCGGAGCACAGAGGCCAGGCAGAGTTTAGCGGCAGCAGCCAGGCTCACACCCAGGAGTAGGGAGAGAGGCAGAGGCCAGGGCCGCCAGACAGGAGCTGGAACCCTAAAGCAGAGACACAGCATAGCGCTGAAGACACTGAACAAAGCAGCCTCTTCCGGGGCCCGGCGTTAGTTGGCCGGGGAGCCCACACAAGGCGAGTTTTGGGAGTGGAACCCCTGCGGACTGAGCAGACCACAGAAGAGCTGGGAAAGGCTCTGAGTGTGAACAGGCAAATAACCATCACAACAATTGTGCAGATTTTTACACCTTAAAAAGCACAGTAGAATGCGTGGAAGGACAGAGGCAACTGCTTCCAGCACAGGACAGCATTCCGGGTAAAAATCACATCACTATCCCCAATGATCACACCACATTTCACAAACACCGGAACCTAAAATATACACGGTCACCCAGAAGGCAAATAGAAAAGTCAACAGATTTTACCTCACCTTCTAGCATTTAGGAACAAAGGTAGGGCTAATAATCTGCCCTGTGATCAAATAAAGTAATACTATCATTATTATTACATTATTGTTCATGATTACTATGGATTATGGAATGTGGTAGAACATATTAGGGTGGCCTTCCAACAACTGCTCCACCCATCTTTCCTTGTTTTGCAGCCTTGTGATCTGGGTGACTGTGTCCCCAGCCAGACCTGGAGAGTGGAGTCACGACATGTTTAAGCTATTTCGGGAAATCCCATCAGTCTGATGACGGTGGTTCAGAGACAGTCAGCAAACCAGGCATAAGCTAATCAGCATATGCCATTCCTTGGCTACAGAATTTGTGCAGGGATGGTCCATTCAGAATTTCACTCAATGATTATGAAAGTGATCATAATCCCTCCTTCCTCTTAGAGGTGAGTGAACAAATACATTGCCTCGTTTCCTTTTTGTAGCTATTCTGTGATCACGAGGGAACTCAGCATGGAAAAAAAGGCTGACCCCTGTGGGTCACAAATGTCAAAAACAAGTAGTTCACAGAAAAAATAAGACAGAGCCTTAATCCAACCATGTCTGAATCCCACGTACTTCTGAATATTTCAGATACATGAGTCAATAAATCCCCTAGATTCTCTCAACCAGTTACAGAGTGTTCAGGGTTATTGTCAGTAACCAAAAACAAAATACTATGGACATTGTTACATGCCTCACATGGGTTATTTCACTTAACTCTGCCCAAATCCAGGGAAGTGGGTTTTATTATTCTTTTGTTTTCTATCTGAGATAAATGAGGAAGAGAGGCAGCTTGTCCAAGTTCCCACAGTATATGGCGAACAGTTTGAAGCAGGGCGCCCCAACCATGGTGCCCCCAGCTCCCTGTATCCACCTCACTGCTGTAACCAGTTTTAAAAATGGACAGCACCACTGACCTTCAACTTTGAAAGAATGTTTTAAATAATTACTTTATAAAACCAAAAACAGAAACATGAGGACAGGTTAGAGAATCTTCAAATGTACACAATCAAACCAAGTTAAGCAAAAGATGTAATCCAACTTAGCAGCTCTCACCCAAACAGATCAATCAAGGACATCAGGTACTCATGAGCGATCTCGACCGTACAGGATGAAATGTCAAGTTTAAGTAAGAAAAGTGTAAATACAAGCGGGTGTCCCTGGGGCATCCTATCTTGTTTTTAAAACCAGTTAAAAGTGTTGGTTGTAACTTGACAATGTGAACGTCACAAGATTTAGGGTTCTCCTGAGACAGTAATTCTTCTGCTTGGACTGATGGTTCTCTAAATATATTTCAATATATGTACTTGAAAGTCATTCCTACATAAAATATTTTTGGCGAAAGCACAAAATATATTATTTATATACACACATACAAACACAAACTCACATAATTCTATATATAAACATAAGTATATATACTATGTACACATATAATTCATATGTTTATTATGGTTATATATAAATATATAAAATATGTTTATATGTAAATATAAGTGCATATTTACATGTTTTACATATAATAAAAGTTTATCCTAATCCCATAGATTTGTATAAGTTATATTATTCTTACAGTATTCCTCCCCACAATCAAGTTAATATATGATCTACATCCCCAGGTTTCATACTGTCCCCCTGACAAAAGCCTGTGCTGCCTGCCACCCATGATACACAGAGTCTCTTACAAAACTAAGTGCAAGATAATTCAGCCAAATGAGCTAGATCTGTTCACCTTCCCTAGACACTCACCCCTCTCTCCTGATGGTGAAGCTCTCTGGGGCCCCTAAGGGTTCAGACACACTGAGGCTGCAGTTTGCCCCCTTATCACCACAGCACTGGGGTCCCCACACTAATTACTCCTGCTGCTGGGGACTGGCCAGTGCTCTGGGGAAGACTTGCCCTGTGGTGCCCTTCCTTTTAGCAAATGTGCATTTCCCCCTAGAGAAAAGTCCCTGCCTCAGAACCCAATTAGTAGTTGTTCTTGGCCGAATTTAATATTTTTCTTTTGACCTGTTGTGGACACTTTGACTCCAGTGCCCATTTTCCCTAAATAGAAACCACAAAGTCTACACTGAAGCTTTCAAAAAGAGAAAAAGGTAGCTTTTGGTAACATGGCTCTAAAAACAAAGGAAGCTAAGATAGTATATTGTATATTGATATTTCTTCTGTTTAAAGAAGCAGTAACATGTAACATCATTAAACCCATTAAATACTATTTAAACAACTGTGTGTCAGATGAGGCCATTTCTGCCCATTCAGCTGTGTCAAAGGCTGGTCCCTCACCACTGGCCTGCTCCAGGACAGAAATCACACCCTGAGGGCCAGGCCTTCCTTGCACTGAGAGACTTGAAGGTCCTACTTTCACTTCATGGGAAAATCTTCTAGTTAGCAAACAAATCACTGGACAGAAGTGACTCTTTAGAGATTTTTGATACCAAACAAAGTGTTGATAAAATTTCTAGGGTCAAGGGTCAGAAAAAACTTGGAACATGTAATTACCAAAACCAGAAGCCAGCTCAGACTCCAGGTAGAGGCTGGAATGGGAGTAGAAGGAGCCCCAACCTTGAAGTCAAGCAGATCTGGTTTGCTACCCGGGTTTGCTACCTGCTTGCTGTGCAACATGAGCTTAGTCTTGACTTGTCTGTCTGTGCTTTGGTTTTCTCGGTTTCAAAATCAGACTGATACTTACTCAAGGGGTTAACAAACTGCTAAGATAATAAATTCTAAATTATTGGTAAATTGTGCTCCTCATTAAACCCTCCACCACCCTCCTCCAAACACACACCTCACTTCAGAGCCCTCCCAACTGCAAGCCAAGAGGTATATTGCCAAGGCACTAAGCCTCATTTTCTTCACCTTTTCCTGTGCTCAGCAAAACTCTGAAGATGGTTCCCAGTATTCCACATCCTCATCCTGGATCCTGTGAACCTGAGGACGTGTCCCTCTCAACACCAGCCTCATCCAACACAGCACAGAGGCAACAGTGTACTATGCGGCACCGCTGGCCTTAAAATAGGGATGTTCCCTGGGAGTAATCACAGGGACCCTTGAAGGCAAGCAGCTTTCCCAACTGGCTGGGGAAGGGCATGTCAGAGAGTTTGGAAGTATGAGAAGAGCTTGCCATACTGCTGCTGGTCTGAAGGCAGAGGGGGCCACGATGAGAAGGAATGCCCTGTCTAAAGGAGCTGAGATAGGCCCCCAGCTGGCAGTCCTACAACTGCAAGGGACCTAATTGTGCCAAAATCCCAATGACCTTGGAAGTGGGTTCTTCCACTTCAGAGACTCCAGGGAGGCAGGCAGCCTGCTTACACTTTGATTTCATTTTTGTGAGACTGAAGCATGAACCCAACTGCACCGTGCTAGACTTCTGACCTAAAAAACTGTGGGATAAGAAATCTGTGTGGCTTTAAGCCTCTATATTTTTGGCAATATGTTACCTAGCAGTAAACAACTGCTTCCACAGAGACAAGGGGAGAGACAAAGACAGAGAGACAGAGACTGAGAGAATGGAGAAAAATCAGCAATCAACTGATTGCTGGTGAATCTGGATAAAGGTATAGGAAACTCTGTATTATTCCTGCAACTTTTCTGTAATTTATAATTACAGCAGAAAAAGTTACAAATCACTAAAGCACAGAGTAAAATAAAACCCTTTGGCATCTGTGTAACTGTCGATAGATAATGCAAATTAATAAACTCCTCATTGAATTCTAGTCAATGATTGTGAAAGCACAGCTCTAGCTTCCTCCTCTTAGAGGTGGTCAAGTAAATATGTCGCCTCAGTTCCTTGGGTAACTATACTCAGGAGCCTTGGGTTGTCTGCTACTGGTGGTCCTTCCTCAGTGAAAAAACAAGTACCCAGGGACTTTGATAATAAATTCTCAGATCTCTTTCAGACAGTATGAGGCCAAAAGCCTTCCTGTTTTAATTTTGGCATGGTCTTTTTTTTAAAGTGATCTACGCCAGAATTTAATTGCAGGTGGTTCACGAATATTATGGGGCCATAAATCAGAGAACACAGCATTGTACTAAAGCTGAATATTATTGTGTCCAAAAAAGCATGATAATTCCCTTGGCAATGTCTAAAAACAATTGTGTGATGAAGTGAGATATTTTACAGTTGCACAAAGGAACTTTTCAGACACCACCTTGTTGAGTTTACAATGCAAAGCCCCCAAAATGACTATAGGCACAGTAACGTCAATACCTATTCCATCCGTCCCTCAGCGGCTTCCAACGGTCCTTCTAAAAACAGTGAAACAAACATGGATAAGCAGACTCTAGTCCTTATTGATTTCTCTGCTTCGTACTACTAAGAAGTACATTTCAGAGTCTAGAAATAAGTCAAACGTTTTCAAGTTAAGTTTGAAAACATCCTTCCGGTCCATTTTTAAAATTTCCTTTATCAATTCTCTCAGTTCTGCATTTTTCATTACAGTTCTTGGATTAACGTTCATTCCCATACTTTCCGTCGATAGCACCCTAAGATATTTTGACATTGATTATCAACATCAATTACAGTCTGATGCCATCTGCTGTGCACTGTGGGACTTCAGCTTCCCTTTTCTTTTTCTTTCCTAAGCTCATTTGAATTCCTGTATCTCCTGATATGTAGGAACATTGTGATACTACAAAGCATTTTCAAAAAGAAGAAAATCAGACTGCGTTTGAGTTTCACCAATCTTCTGTCCCTGGGAAACCACCATCCTTGCTCACAATAACTTGTCAGTGGTTAAAGCTTGAAAACCATGGGCCTGAATCACTATTAACTCCTTTTAGGGCTGAAGAACCCTAGGATCTTTTAGGATATGCAGAGAAAGCATCAGCCTTTCTCCCAAAAGAGCACTTTCATTTTTTGGACAGATATAGTAATTTCTTAGAAAATTCTTCCCTGCATGGGTATGAATTTGCATCTCTGTAATTTATAATCATCGGTCTTTGGCCTTTCATATCCTTGTGGGTTAAAGATAAGCTCTCTCCCAGATGACCGCTCTTCTAACATGTGAACACATCCTCCACCGCGCCAGCCCCCAGCTCTTCTCTTCCCTTGGCTTTGCAGAGTTTTCGTAAGGCCCACCTGTGAGCACCTCACTCCTGGTCCCCCTCCTGCAGCCTGGCACCCTTGGGCGAGCGTCCCTGTCAGAGGGCAGCTTGCACAGCCCACACTCGTCCCTCTCGATGACGTGTTATACACTAGAATGGACTGTGACTCTAAGAAAGCCACACTGGGTATTACAATAGGTCTAGAAGTCTTCTTGGCTCTTAAATCCCAGAACAGCCAATTTCCAGTAGCAAAGTAAGTCAGGGCATAAAATTTTACAAAGAATGAATGACAGTGCCATTCTAAATAAACACAACTGGCTGAAAATATAAAGCTGCAAATTTTCACATTAAATATTGTCTTGTGATACTGTATTTCTGTATATTCTGTTTAAACACATTAAGGTATTTTATTTAGAGGAATGAGAGTATCTTAATGTTTAATGCTCTTGTACCTGAAATTTGAGTGAGAAAACAACGTCTCATGTTGGTTCAAGAACCTGTTTATATTTTGGTCATCTAAGGGTAAAGAGCCACAACTGAGGGTCCTATGTGTAGAATGCAGCAGCAATGTTCATGAAATAGAACTGGAATTCTTTAACTTAGTATGAGCTGCTTTTGCATTTTGGAAAAATAAAGTATTTTGTTCTAGGTGTCATTGTCCTTCTTCCCACTCTAAGTAAGAGTGTTCAAACAAGACCTAGGGTTGCCCTTGAATCTGTATTTAAACTGTGACATCACAGAGAAATATAAAAATAAAAGTGTCTACCAAATACAAATGTTTTTCTACTATGAAATTGAAGTTACCATTCTATCTAGTTGTGTTTATAAGCTCCATTCATTTTTCAGAGGTTACTGTTTTCTTCTAATGTCTCTCTGGAGTTGTGACCAGCTGTTCTTGTTCCTTAAATGTTTGATTAAAACAACAACAACAACAACAACAAAACAAAAAATGCCTGGAAATAAATGACTTCCATGGGGAAATATGTTACACCATTTGCCCAAAAAGGAACTGGGGCATAAGTAAGTATAAACAAATAATTTTGCTACTCTATTTTTAAAAAATAACATTGTAAGGTACAGATTTCAAATATTTCAGAAATCTAACTTTCATAAAAGTCTGACTCTTTAACAGGAGTGCTAGGGTTGCTGTTTTATTTGAATCCAATATGAATGCTCTGGGCGACCCGCTGTTTTTCCCCCTTTCAGTCTAATCCTTGGATCTAAAACTGTATAAGGTGAATGAATTAAATCTGCAATACTTAATATGCACTTTCAAAAATACATTTTGGAGAGCTATAAAATGTTCTGCTTTGAACTTACACTGAATCCCTTGCTCTCCGACACCAAGATTCTTACCATTCCCTCTACATCCCTTCTCTAAATCAACAATTCCAAAAACAGGACATAAAGAAAAAACTGCAAGGAAAAATAACTCCCTGATATGAGGGCCTAGCATTTCATGGCTTATTCCTATTGTGATAGGCAGCGTCTCAAGTAGATGTTGAGTGTGAACCTGTAGTCAGTGATTTCACTTTTGTAAACACTTGGCGTATTCTAGGATCTGTGAACAGTTTCAGGGAGTCCACACGGCACATTACTAATGGATTTCTTCTGGGGCCTGGAATTGAAGTAGGAGGGATGAATTTGATGCTTTGCACTTTTCAATGTATATGACATATTTGAAATAAACAAAAAACAAAAGTAAAATAACTGATTTTGCTACCAATAACCATGTAATGAAAGTTGCGCCTGAGAGAGTAAAAACCATGCCACCGTCCTCAAGCTTAAGACTCCATGGGTGACACCAAGTGCTTTCTCAGAGGTCACCCTTCGAGTTCCTTGTGACAACTCTCTACAATTAGCAGGATATTCTCGTTTTCCTTCTACAAATCAGTACAATGGGGCTCAAAGTCAATGAACAGGCCTGAATGATTTCATACGGAGATGCGATAGCAAAGAGTAAGACCCAGGCCTGCCAAAGCCAAATGCACGGTTGTTTTTCCTAAATCCTGCCCCTGCAACAAAATAACCAACCTTGCTGGAAACTTTTCATCCAAGAAAACGCTCAGTGAACACCCAAAAAACGCACCAGGAAACAAAATGAAATCAATGCATGTTTCAAAATCTTTTCAGAGAAGCACCATAGATAAAATGGAGTAAACCCAGATAATTACTTCTAAAGGCTAACAGTGACCAAGCAAGTTTTACAACCTCAGTGTGCTTAGGAAAGGCACTCATGGCTGCCAACATGAGTACTTTTGTAGCTTCAGTGATTTATGATTATTATTATTATTTGCCTCTTATCTTCTTACTTCAGGCTAGAAATGTTTTAAATTGGTTCCCTAGTTTTTCCAACTCATGCCTGTCTTCCTGGGCAGCGCTTGCCCTGCTCTTCGGCATTCTGTCAGGCTTTCAATCATGCAAAGATTCATTATGTCCTCACTGCGTAATTATTCACTGTGCAATTTGTGTTGTTGGTGACTGTTCTGAAGTATCTGTAATACATGTACTGTTTCCCCTGGATAACAGATCTCAATCAGAGCACATTCTGATTAGGGTATCACTCAAGTGCATCATACACCGAATAGATCTCGAGCACCAAGTAGCACTTTGCACGGGGGCATGGTTAATAAAATGCCATAAAGCCTCTGACTTCAGAAAAACAAGGCAAGCAATAACAAGGAAGATTAAGCACTTATTTATTTAAAAAGCACTAATGTAGCAGCTGCCAAAGGACTTACCATAATAATGCATTGACTATACATCAATGACACACTTTTTTGACACTTCATCACAAGCCAAAAAAGGCAAGTGTACAAGACAAAGTGTTGTGCGTGTCCTCTGTGCCAGCCACTGTGAACAGAACACGAGAAACAAAAGCATACAGTCCAATAGAACATCATCCCTGTCTTCGACAAATGTGCCACCAAATTGGGGCCAAACGCACAAAAAGAGAGTATTTCAATAAAACACAGCCATTGCTCTGATGGGGATAAATAAGGATGCTGTGGATGAGGAGTGAGGAGTAGCCCAGGAAAGTCTCCTGGAGGGGATGACGCTCGAACCGAAACTGTAAGAGTGAGTGAGGATAGATGAATAGCAGTGGTCATTCTGCAGGCAAGATGAATTTCCTCTATGAAGGTTCTAGACATTTTGGTTTCCAATGTCAAGTTAAGAATGCCTATTTCCTCACACTCAAAAAGATACACACAGATACACACATATACATATACAAACCCAAACTGGGTACTTCTAAAAAATTGAAGTTGTCATGTGAAAATGTTCTCATTTGGGTTTTCAAAAAAATTTATTTTATTTTTAATTGTTGTTCAAGTACAGTTTTCTGTCTTTTAACCCCATCCCAGCCTGCCCCCCAGCCCTCCCCACCTCCCTCCCATTTCCATCCCCCTTGTTTTTGTCCATGTGTCCTTTATACCCATTCCTGAAAACCCTTCCCCCTTTCCCCTGAAATTCCCTCGCCTCTCCCCTCTGGTCACTGCCAGCCTGTTCTCAATTTCAGTGTCTTTGGTTATATTTTGCTTGTTTGTTTGTTTTGTTGATTAGGTTCCTGCTAAAGGTGAGATCATATGGTATTTGTCTTTCACTGCCTGGTTTATTTCACATTGTATAATGCTTTCCAGTTCCATTCATGCTGTCGCAAAGGGTAGGAGCTCCTTTCTTTCTGCTGCATAGAATTCCATTCTGTAAATGTACCATAGTTTTTTGATCCATTCATTTACTGATGGGCACTTGGGTTACTTCCAGCACTTGGCTATTGTAAATTGTGCTGCTATGAACATTGGGGTGCATAGGTTCTTTTGGATTGGTGTTTCAGGGTTCTTAAGATATAATCCAAGCAGTGGAATTCCTGGGTCAAAAGGCAGATCCATTTTTACTTTTCTGAGAAAATTCCATATTGTTCTCCATAGTGGTTGTACCAGTCTGCAATCCCACCAACAGTGCACTAGGGTTCCCTTTTCTCCACAACCTCTCCAGCACTTGTTGTTTGTTTTTGATGACCATTCTGACTGGTGTGAAGTGGTATCTCACTGTGGTTTTAATTTGCATCTCTCTGATAGCTAGTGATACTGAGCATCTTTTCATGTGTCTCTGGATTATCTGTATGTCCTCCTGGGAGAAGTGTCTGTTCAAGTGCTTTGCCCATTTTTAATTGGGTTGCTTGTCTTCTTAGAGTGGAGTCACGTGACTTCTTTATATATTTTGGAGATTAAGCCCTTGTCTGAGGTATCATTGGCAAATATGTTTTCCCATACAGTTGGTTCTATTTTTATTTTAATACTGTTTTCTTTAGCCATGCAGAAGTTTTTTATTTTGATGAGATCCCATTTGTTTATTCCTTCCTTTATGTCCCTTGCTCTAGGGGACATATCAATAAAAGTATTGCTGCATGAAATATCTGAGATTTTCTTGCCTATGTTCTGTTCTAGGACTTTAATGGTATCACGACTTATATTTAAATCTTTTATCCATCTTGAATTTATTTTTGTGTATGGTGTAAGTTAGTGCTGAAGTTTCATTTTTTTGCATGTAGCTGTCCAGCTCTCCCAACACCATTTGTTGAAGAGGCTATTTTTACTCCAATTTATGCTGCTGCCTTCTTTGTCGAATATTAATTGACCGTAGCGACTTGGCTTTATTTCTGGGCTCTCTGTTCTGTTCCATTGGTCTATCTGTCTGTTTTTATGCCAGTACCAGGCTGTTTTGATTACAGTGGCTTTGTAACGCAGTTTGGTATCAGATATGATGATCCCTCCTACTTTGCTCTTCTTCAACTTACTTCCAGTTTTGAGGGAGATGTTGGGATTGTCAAGAAGAATGGCTTGGTACCTTCCCATTCTTTCAGCAGTGAGCCACATATTTCCCTTTTGCTCCAGCAGGCTCAACACTTGTTGGGACATATAACTGGTACAGACTATCCCCAGGAAAACTTTTTAACTTCCTGCAAGAGCTTATAGGTGGCCACTCTCGAGCAGGCTGGTCACCCCGGGAGAGTGTGATCTAATTCCCTTAACAATGATGCAATGGGCTGCAAATGTCATGAAGCATTTGGTTGAGGAATCCTAGGGCAATGCCCTATCCCTCACACACATATCATTGAAAGGGCTTCAGTAGGTTTGAAAGCCCCAAGGCTGGTGCAGAAGCCAGATGCACCTTCAGGGACTCAAAAGCCTGAGTGCACTCCTTTGTTCATTCTAAAGTGCCAAATTATGGTCCCTTCAGAGCCTCAGTGGTTTAGCAACAAGCCCAAAGTTTGGAATTCAAATGCAGCAGTCACTTGCCATCCTCAGGAATCTCCTTAACTATTTCCTGGTGTTGGGAGGGGTCCTCTGTGGGCTTTTGTTGCACCGCCTGCACCATACTCACTTTTCTGCTCATGGATGCCTTTCCCCATTCCCTCAAGGTGGCATCTTTTATAATGCTCTCAGAGAAGAAGGCCATCCCCATTAGGGTCCTGGTTGGGCTTGGTTAGAGGTATTGCCCTGGGAAGACCCAGAGCCCCATCTGGATTTTCTTGGTGTAACCACACATCCCAGCCTCTTCATTTGCCTTCTCTAACACCAGCCTCTGCTCATCCTCCTTACTGAAGCAAAGAATTCAATAAGGGATGTATGTCTGCCCAATAATATCCAGCAGGCTGGCCTTCTGGCCCTACTCCCACTGAAAGTCTCCAAAAAGGATATTGCCCTGCCCCGGTAGGGGCTTTTCCTCCACCAAATTTGGTTCCTTGACCAATTCGAGATGGTGATGCCAGTTCAGGTGCACTTTCCCCCATTTCGCTCATTGGAGTAGATCCCTGGGGGCTGCGGGTCATTTGGGGCTTTAATATGCAAATACAGAACTCTGAACTTTATGGATTGCTTTACCTTAGGAGAGTTAGAGGAAAGCTAAGGCTGTAATCACTAGGAAAGCAGATTATAACTGTATGAGGCTGGCAGCCAAGGAGCAAGAGATCCGAGAATGTTCTTTCCAAATCCAACATCTTACACAAGTCTGGGGCTTAAACTTACCCATCAAAGGGTAGTGAAGTGGATCTAATAATGAGCTTTCCCTAAAAAAAATGAAATATTTTTCATAGCAAGCTAAATATCAAAACAGTACATTTTATAACCTTTAAAAAGTTTATTTTAGACTGAAGAGTTATATATATATCTATATTCTAATATAACTGTGCTATTTGAAAAATTAGATTTTCACAAACCCATATTCAGTAATAAGACACTTTTATAATGATGGAGTGATAAACATCATTTCATAGCAGAGGATTTGAATATTAATTCACTTGATTATCACTTTAATCTTCCTGAAATTCTTTAGTCATATACTGTGAATTAAAAAATCAGACTTTATCAGTATAATCAATTCTGCATTTACATAGACTATCTCTATCAGTGAGTTCAAGTCCATTGTGTAAGTGTTGACTCTCCTACAAATAGTTTAATATTACTGAAAACTCTGAGGGTAAGTATATGAATTGGTAATATATTAGGCTGGAAAGGTAGATAAAGGCCTGATCCTGGAGAGCCTTGTATATCGTGGTATGGAATCAGACTCTATCCTCAAGGCAGAGTAGAACCAAAGCAAAGTGGGCCAGGAGCGGAATAAGATTTCAGATTGGTGCATTAGAATGGCTGACTTCATAGCAACCTGGAGAACGGGCTAGACAGAGTAAGAAAACCCAAGAGAGAGACAGACTATTTCATCCATGAAAATAGCAGTAAGAATAGAAGGGAGGATAACCCGAAAGATCAAAGGTGAAAAATTGAGGGGATTAAGGAAGGAATCAAGGGGAAAGATCAAGAGGGCCACCATGTTTCTGCTTGACCTCCTGGGGCAATGAAAATGCCATCCACCAGACGTCCTTTCACAAGGCTGTTGACATTACATCCAGGTCTTAAAGGCCAAGGAGGTACTGCACACGTGGGAATGAGGAAGATGACAGAGAGATGAAGAGAATAGTCCCTAGAAGGTGCAATATAATGGAAGAAACGCAGTCTTCTGATGACTTTGATATGTAGCTAGATTTGAGGGCCATCCATAAGCCTCTTAACTCAATTACTTTGGACAAGACACTAAAATCCAAACTCAGAACACTCCACTGTGAAAGAAAGGGTTGACAAGATGCTCTCTCAGGCCCCACCCAGCATTCACCCTATACCCATGCTGCTACCTGACTGTTCCTAAATCTTTTCTCAATTGGGAAGTCCAAATTGGCAGCCCATCAAGACAGCTACAAGGATGAATTCCATTGAACTCAATTACGAAGAACTATGAAACCAAATGTGGGGACTGTTACCGTGCAAGGGAGAAACAACAGCACTTAGACAAACAGAAAATATATGGTTCCTAGAAACTACAGAGACATAAGAACTTTGCAGATGAACACAGTCTCCTGTGAAGAAGCGCTCTTACAATTAGTCATGTGGAATTGCCAAGGTACATTTTCAGCAGGAGCCCACAGCTGCCCCATCGCAGCTCCAGGGAATGTTATTTTTACTCTTACAGTTACAGCAAGATTCTAATTACCGAAACTGCCGATGTCACCTTAATTACAGTTTTATTTAATGATCACATTGGGCACTGCTGTATGATGGGGAATTTTTTAAAGGAAAATATGGCAGAGAAGAGGAGGAGGAGGGCTTAGCTCCCAGTTTATTGTTATGCAGCTCACTGGGTGGCATAGTCTTAAGAGAAGTTGACAAAAAGCTCCAATTTACAGGGAATGTTAAAATTTACATTTGTTATTTGTTGTTAGAAGGGTAAAAAATAGTGCATTTTAAAAATGCAAGTTCATACTTTTCCAGCAAGGAATTATTGGAAATAATAGTCATTGATACCTCATATTTCTCAGCACACAGAACTCTATTAGAACACAACCAAATTATGTGGGGAAGGCCTTCCCCGTGCCAATGGTTTGCACATCCCCTGAGTGCCCACTGTTCTGGGCAAACTCCAGAAGCCTGTAATTTAGTAGTGAAAGTAAGTGACAAAGACATACATTAACTGCACATAAACAGCTGGGTGCTAAGCAATCTCTGAAACGATGTGAGTGACTAGTGATTGTAGCTGGTGCGGTTAATCAAAAATAGATTTCCTATTGTAATGGGAATAGTAAAAAGCTCAATATGGAATCCACCTTAGAAAATGTCTCTTTCATCTGCTTCACTCTATTGACCGGGAGAGAGGCTCCCGGCGGTCAGGGCTTTCCCACACTGCGCAGGAAGCCGTGCCAGAGCTGACGTGGCGACCTAGGGGCTCTGAGACTCAGCGCTGCCCAGGGTCAAGTTTTGATCAGGCTTCAGAAGAAGCAAATGAAGAGAAAGTGTGTGTGTGTGTGTGCGTGTGCGTGTGTGTGTGTGCGCACACGCGTGTGAGCTAGAGATGGTAAATATAGGGATATCCTTTCGCAAATATTATCTCCAATATGTCCAAAGACAGAGGCTTGAGTGCGTGTTATGATTTGTCACGTAAACAGGAGAAAAACAGACACTTAAGATGGTAAGGGAAGTGGACTAGGAACAGTTTGTGGAAAACCACATCCAGGGAACTTAATTTCAAAAAATAATTGGAAGCCATTTCAAAATTTCCCCCAAAAAACTAATCAAAACATATTTTGTTGATAAATCTTGCTTCTGCAAGTAGGGCAGATTAAAGACAGGAGCAGCAAGGAAGCCAGAAATAGGGCTGTCACTGTTGACTGGGAATCAACTAACTGTCTCACCGCGAAACGGGAGGGAGGCAGGAACCATATGGGCTTCGGGTGGGGGAATAAATGAGTGCAGCTTGGGGAGTTTACTCAATATTCAAGGACAAAGCAGTCTTTTTTTAAATCTAGAAATACAAGTTTGTGAGTCAAATAAAACATCAATAGTGAAAATTTGGATTTTGGAAGAAGAAAATAAACTCCATCTTTCCTGTACTTTATTTAAGATGGCAGTCGGTCTCCCAGGTGGGAATATCATGGAAAGAAAGAGAAACAAAGATCCAATTATAACATTAATGGCCAGGGCCAGATACAGAAATGTGAGGAATAGCCATATACTGAAAAAAAATTCGCTTCAAAAGCCTGAATTCCTCTATCCATTAAAAATATAGATGGTCAAAGCTTAACTTGTCAAATAGAGAAGAAGTATTTAGGTCAAAATATAATTTATTTTACACTGGTAGCTTTTAAAAATTGGAAAATAAAACAAGCCTTTCTTACACTAATCTGATCCTAAGGAATCATCCTCGAGATGATCAGATATCGCCTGTAGCTCCACGAGGCTAATGTTCTGTTTATGGGACATAAAGCTGCCTTAGCATCAGGCTTATTACAGAAGGCAGCTTGAAGAGACATATTTGCCCTGCTTAAGCTTTTAAAAACTTATAAAAATAGCAAGCGCATCTCATCTGGCTCTACTGAAATAACATCCCTGAGAAGAAAAAGCATTTCAACGAGTCTGAAAAACAAATGCCTCTCTGGAGACCTGGCCTCTCTTGGCAGAGACTTTGTCAAAGCTCTTGGGGAGTTTTATGTAGAACCAGATGGGGCAAATTTTTTCTTTTATTGTCTTAGCCTCTAATTGATGGGTATCCAGAGAGAGCCTGTCTCATAAAGTGCGCAAAGCCATCTTTATCCACACTCCCTTAAGTTCCTTCCAAGAGTTTTATTTTCCGGAAGTCTACCCCATTGACAAGAGTGGAATCAATGCAATTAAAACGAACAAATCACCTTGCAAATCACCACCTCTATTTTCTGCAATGAGCCACCTCTTCAAATCCAAGAAGGTGTTTACCACAATCTACTTTTCTCCATGGAATTCAAATTGCTACAAATTTGTGAAAGTTTAGATAAAAGTTGGAGATAAATCTGGTCATTAGGATTAATGAGTGAAATTACCCTTACAGCCTAACCTTTGTCCCCAAATCCTACCTTCAAGGACAAATGCTGCCTATTTCAATGTCCTTTCTCCCTATTACCGGTCAGAGTGGCCTGATTTGTAATGTGCTTCCCCTCATCCTCATTGTTCAACTCAATCTGTGAAGGAGATGTAAATAGGAAACCGCTACATGAACATGGAAACACGGAGACAGGGTAAGTTCGGTCTGTGTCCAGCTCTTCACAGCACTGGCCACTGCAGCACCTGCTGAAGGCATCCTATTGCGCTCGGCCCCTGCAGGGAAGACTAAAAGAAGGTGCTGGGAAAGCAAGGGTGGAAGGGAGTTAGAGGACAAATATCTCATCTTCATGTGTCCTTGGCTGGATAATTCTAAGGTCTGGCACTGACTCACAGTGGTTACTGACATGACTCAGCCTTGGTGGCAAGTCACTCCATAAATGCAGCCTTTATTGTCTTCCTTTCCTTCTCTGTCTCACTTCCTCGTGCCCCATCCATGCTTCCTGGAATTACCTTCCAAATAAACACTTGCATTTAAAGTCTGAGTTGGTCAACTGAAATAGATCATCACAGCGTAAATGTGTGGAAGCTTAGTTGATGAATAGATCAGGGAATATGGAGCCTGAGCACCCCTAATAGCTCCTCTGGCAGTGGAATCCTAAACAGGCAAGAAGCGGTCCAGAATGTAACAGCAGATGAATATGCGTGCTGGCCAATTAACTTTCTCCATTATCCAAAGAATCCAAAGAGGATTCTTGGGAGCATGGTTTTGAATTTCCTCTGTCCATTCCTTCCTCTTGTCCAGGTGTCCCAGGTAATCAAAAGTGGGCTGTGAGTGTGTTTTCACACAAATCAAAGCCAAACCAAGTGTTTTTGCGTGATAGCATCTTCTTACGGGAGATATTTTTGTGACACAGTGTAAACTTCAGATGTGAACCTCAAATCATCCCATCTTCCTGGAACTTGTCTTACCAGCTTTCATAGTAACTCGATGCTAAATAAGATAATTTGAAAACTTACCTTAGCTGCCATTTTATATTTACACAAACAAGCCAAAATGTATGTAAACATCTAGGCAAATGTGTTCAAAGCATAGAAACTTCGTCAGAAGTTAACACAAAACTAGAACTATATATAAGCCAGTCCTCCTTATAGAGGTGAGTTTTGGAGCATTGTTTCCCGTCGCCATCTGGAGATTTACCATTTGTCACAAAAATGAGACTGCTTTCTAGCTGCTGGTCGACAGAACGGACTGCGGAGTAATTCCAGTCCTGGCTCCTGATGACGCACTCGTCCTCAACAACGAACCTGGACGCTCGCAGCTATGGCTTCTTCTCCCAACTCTCTTCCCCTCTGGCTGAACTTTACAATCAAAGTAAAATGTATCTGCTTAATTTAATACCTGCTTTGCTCAATTCATTTATCAAACTTTGGCTGGTTTCTTTCCAAGTGGCAGATATTTGGGTGTAAATATTTTCTATTTCACATGTAATATGTAGCCTGGGGTAACTTGCATCAGAGATGGCATTAAGCTATGTGAAATGATGGACTGTTTTCCTTCGCATTACCTTCCTCCAGGTATACTACCTTGTAGATTAGTAACAGGTTTTCCTTGATTTATTTTTGAAGGTTACTCCATATTCCTTTACACAATACTTTTCTATGAATTATGCATGCTGTTAAGGTCCAACACCCAGCAAAGGCTGTGGACTGTAATTTCTCCTCTTGTAATATACATTATACCACCAGAAATGACTTAAGCTTCTAAATTTTTCATTCAGAAGATGGAGCTTGATACTCAAATGGGAGATTTTGGAGCTCTACCTGATAATATTGTAGTTTAGAACTATTAATTTTGTTTCAAAATTGGTTATTTCCGTATGTTTTATTATAAACCTAAAGTGCAAGTGAAATATAAACATGTAAAACCTGCACTGACCCCAAAATATAAAATATCTAAAAACACGAGCATTGTAGGCATACCTAGAAGATATTGCGAGTTTGGTTCCAGACCCCCGCAATAAGATGAGTACAGAAATAAAGTGAGTTTTAGTCTTTTTGCTGGTGGAGTTTCTTGCCTTCAATTTGTAAAAAATGCAACATCTGCACAGTGCAATAATGCAAAGCACAATAAAACAAAATATGTCAGTGCTTATTTCTTTTCTATCTGAAGCAATAAGGTGAGTTGAGAATCAAAAAAGGAGATATGAATGGAAAAATGAAAGGCATGAAAAGAATCTGAATGCTAGAGATGTTAGTTTTTATCATCATAAGTTGTCCTGTTTTATCAGTCGCATCTAGATATTGTTTTGTTTAACTTTTATCTCCTTTATTGCTTCAGTGAATTTTGTTTTAGGTTATTTCCCATGTTTCTCACTGTGCATGTAATTTTCTCCTTTAGTTCTTAAAACTGTAGCCTAAAAGAGCAGGGAGACCTTGGAGAACCCCAACTTTTGACCAGCAGCATTAGCATCGCTCCTTCCCCATCCCATCCCCGAAACTCTCAGGGTGGGACACAGAGTCTTTGTAATCAGTCCTCCAGGGGAGTCTGACATGTGTCCCTTTGACATTTCCCCAGCGTAATCCCATCCCGCGCACCGCCTCACACCGCCCCTGCTCACCTGCTCCACCAGCGACTGCTTGCAAGGCAACCATTTCCTCCAAGTGCCACCTGGCAACACCTTGCCTCAGCTGCCCTACTCATGTTTCGCTCTCCTCCTGAGGTCCAGCCACCTGGGATGTCTTTAAAGACCAATTTATTCTTCAGATTCCCACCACATACTGTCTGTATATAGGGCTGGTTAATGTTCCCTTGGGCAGTCTCTGACAGGTGGAGATGAGAGGTGGCAGACATTTCTGCCCTTGCCCGTTAGACAGAAGTTCCGTGACACATGCTAACTGCTCCCCATAAAGTGGTGGCCAACTCAGAGAGAGACCTTTTACTGCTCCATCCTCTTTCCTTGTTTAACAGTCCCGTCTGTTTCCCCCTTCCCTGAGATCACTTCCCAAAACAAACAGCTTACACATGTAGCAGGGTGGAGGAAATCTAGCCTAAGAAGTCAACTCTTTTATCTTAAAGATGAAAGAACTGAATGTCACTGGTGTTCCTGTTTAGGTGAGCCTACCAGAAAGAACTAGAAAGTCCTCTGGAGAGAAGGAAGAAAGTCCCATAGCTTCCACTGCAGAGATTTGGGTTGGTTGTGCTTTTGCTGTTCTATCACTTCTCAGGGAAAGAGTGTGGGTTAAAGTGAGCGCTGCATTCTACAATACAGCAAGTAAAGAACTGGATATAATTCCAAGTACATCAGTCTTTAGCAGTTACTGGGATATTTTTGCATCGATCTATAAAAAAGCTGAATCTTTCCACATTTCAGCTGGCAGTGGAGGGTATCAGTAGCTGTATGCTACCACACGCAACTCACTGACTCCACAGAGCATAATTTCCAGTATTTCATGCATATATGTACATGTGTGTTTTGGGGAGGGATGATTCTTTCTGGGGATGGAATTCACTTCCCCATCCCCAAAAAGAAAATGAATTCCAGTAAAAATTGAACTTAACTAGGAATAGGAAAAGCTCTTGTAAACCTTGCTAATAACTGATATCACAAAATGATTTCACCTACATGTTTTGTGCCTTATTTTCTAGTACCTGTGGTGTAATAATAATAATAAGCTTCCTAGAGAAAGATATATTTTTCTTCCTGACACTTATTTTTCTCTCAATCACGCATATTGCTTCAAAATTCATATTTATATTCTATTCTATAAAGGTATTTTTCCAAATACTTTTTCAACCCACCCATAATGCAAATGTTTAAAAATAAACACAACAAAAAACATTATGTTCAAATCCATAAGCTAGTGCCACTAAGGTAATATTCTATTACTTTGCTTTTTTTCTTTTTCATACTTATATATATAAATTTTTAAAATACACACAGTATCTCTGAAAGGCTCACTATTCTTCTCATTCACTTTTATGAAGACAAAGTTTTAGAACAAAGAGTAATTTTACTTCAATAAATTATACATAAATTATGCATCCCAATAAATTTAAATGTTCTCTTTTTTAATGTTTTTCAGGGAAAATATTCCACTTTTTATATGTTCTTTAAATCAGAATTAAAGAATTTGAATTGCAATTTTAAAGTTACAGGAAAATATAATCATTTAGGCCTTTAATTTCTTGGTTTTTTAATTAATAAAAATTATTTTCTTTCAAAGCAGCAATTTTCAGTTCACGTACCACAAGAATTTGTATAACGTGCAGCACCTGACCATGTAGTCAGGGGCACTGGCCTCTTTTCCCTTAGGTTGTCAGATAAAAAAACGACAACAGCGGACACAGTAGCTACCCAGGGTGAATGAATTGAAATTACACCTAGTACTTGTTAGATCAGCAAAAGTAAATAAACGGATTTTTTAGTGTGCTGCAGAATTTTAGGAATTAGTTCACGTGTGCCACGAGATGAAAACCAGCACTGTCTGGGAGGACCTCACAGTGAATTTTTACCTCAAATGATAGTCTTTGCAGGCATTGCCCAAAGGTTATGGAGTGTTCTTTCTCTGTTGTGTAACCACTACATAAGCATATGGAATTTTGACTGAGCCTCCACCAACAAAAAAGTGGGGAATCAGTACTGACACTTGGGAGACAAATGAGGCTGGTTGTAGGCGGCTTTGTGCAGATGGGATTAAAACACGACTTTCTCATTTTCCTGGCTGGAGAACTTCCCTTCAAGTCTAGTTAGAGGTGTCAGAATGACTCATATATATTTTATAGAAGCCAAAGAAGCCAAGTGGATGTAGAAGTTAATTATACACAGGCACACAAATGTGTGTGGATATGTATCCCTTACTACTTACAAAAGCTATTTATGAAAGTTTACTTCCATAACAAGACAAAGTTGAGTTCATTTGTTGCCACAGATGTTATAAATCGAATCCTGTCATTTTAACAAACATCATAATGTTGCTCAAACACTTTTGTTAAAGGTGTAGGCTTGGTACATCCATACAGTGGTTACTACCAAGCTGTAAAAAAGGAAGGGAACCTTGATTCACACAACAATATGAATCAATCTTACATGCATTTTGCTAAGTGAGAGAAGACAAACCCAAAAGGCCTCATACTGCATGATGGCATTCCTATGACACCCTGGAAAACGCAAACTCTAGGGAAGGTGAACAGATTCCAATCTGTGGCTGCCAAGAGTTGGTTGTGGAAGGAGGGGTAGTGTACGAGGTGCCTGCACAGGGGATTTTAGGGTGTGGAACTGTTCTGCATGCTGCCTTGATGATAGATACACAGCCTTGTGCATTTCTATAACACAAGCAATGATCTGAACCACGTGTGGTTCTACAACAGCTCCCCTGATGTACGTAACCAATACACAAAGGACTGCACCTATTTAACGTGTATAATTTGATGAGTTTGACCAGGAAAATGCTCGTGACACCATCACCACAACCAAGGTAGCAGATGCGTCCCACACCTCCCAAACCCAAGGAAATCAGCCTAGATATTGGGGGAGTCCTCCATGGAGTGCAGATGGTGACAAGTGACTTGAACTACACATGGTAAGCAGAATCCCAAAACAGCCCCTAGACGTCCTGCCCTAGTCCCTGGGGCTGTGAATGTGATGAGATCTCACACCCATGACCATATTATGTTATATGCCAAGGGGAGTTTTTCAGATATATTAAAGTTACAAATCAGTTGACTTTCAGTAAACCCAAAGAGAGATTTTCCAGATGGATCTAAAGAGCAGTTCTAAAGCAGAGAGTTTTCTCCAGTTGGCAGCAGAAGTTAGGTTCTCAGCAGAAGGATTCACTGCTGAGACTGAAGTGTGAGGGAGCTTATGTGAAAGGACCAGAAAGTAACTTCCAGGGGCTGAGAGTGATCCTGGCCGACCTCCAGCAAGGCAATGAAGACTTGATTCTTCCAGCTGCAAGGAACTGGCATCTTCCAAAAGCAGGAATAAGCCTGAGAAGAGGGTTCTCCCCCAGAGCCTCCAGCTGAGAGCCCCACATAGCCACCATCTTGACGTCTCCCCTGTGAGACCCTAAGCACAGAGCCCCACGGCATCTACCTGGACTTGTGACCCATCCAACTGCGAGCGAGTAAATGAACCCTCTTTTCAGTCACTAGGCTGTGGGAAATTAACATGACGAGGGAACACCAATACGATGCATTACAAATGTGTGGCACATCCTCGCAGGGGATGCTGGGGAAAAAGATGAGCTGACCTACATCACTTTGGAAAACAGTATTCTGACTGGATATTGAAGATTAAAGATAAAAAGAACTGCACATCAACATTGTTCTCTAATGGATAATTTTGTTTCTCACAGGAGTATAGACCAGCCACTCTGAAACTACTCTATATGCATACTAGGATTAAACAAGAAAATAATTTGTACGTCATGAAAACCAGGTTTCTCACTATCTCAGAAAGAAGTTATTCACAAAAAAAACAAGGGGGGAGGCTGGAATTCGAACTCAAGCATAGATGCAAATGTCTGCCCATGTTTATAGACAGCCGCAGAAGTAAAAACAGATGTGTATGCACTGGGAGTTATAAAGTACTTCCAAGCTCTCTCCGCCGGGTGAGCCTAGCCTCGGTGATACCCTGTGGCAGCACTGAACACACCCGCTGTGCAAACCTTCGCTTCTAAATCCAATCTCCAGGAAAAGGAACTCGGGCTCTTCGGAGAAATGGTTGATTTTGAACTGAGGCCGGCAACATACACAACAAGCCTGGAAATATAGTCCCAGAAAATAAGAGAGTGCTTAAACTAAACAAGAATTAAGGAAAAAATGGAGGAGTGTCACAAGGAACAGGAGTCAACTGAAAAAACAACTCACAGTGGTCGAAATTGGAAAATGTCAGCAGTAAGATAAATGTAGATATGATTGGACTAAAACCTGAGTCATAAAATAAATCTCCATGAGACTATACTGATATTACTAAATGATTGAATAAACAAATAAATAAAGGAAAAGAAACAATCTACCACACAGAAGAATTCTGGATAATAAATGGAGAAGAAATGAAGAAAATGGAAGAGCACCATTAGAACACCACAGTAGTAATCACTGCAGGTAAAAATCCATGAAGAATGTGAAAATTAGTGGGTAGAACTTTTAGCAAAAACACAGTGCATGCATGACCTCCAAGCATCTTTAATAAAATATTAATTATTGGAGTGGTTTTAACCTAAACCCATGAAATCTTTAATGTTCTTCCCTGCAGGAGGTAAACCCTGATCATATTCCCTGTGACTGTAGGCTGGACTTGGTGAACTGCTTCTAACAGATTATAGAAAGGAAAAAAAGAATAGTAAGTATAGCCAAGAAAACCGGCAGGTACCACTTTAAACGGATGATTGAGGTAATGTTATTCATTTCTCTCACAATGATATCAAAGGCTTTGGCTCTAGTTTTCACAGAGACCTATCCTATAATGAAAATAAAATAAGGAAGAATATTTTGAGTACCCTACTTCTGAGCTACTTATTGTGATGGTTAGTTGTATGTGTCAACTTGATGGGGCTATGGGAGGCCCAGGTAGCTGGTGAAGCGTTACTTCCGGCTGTGCCTGTGAGGGTGTCCCACTTGATTTGGCAGACTGAGTAAAGAGGTGCACCCTCATCAAGGCGAGTGGGCATCATCCAATCTGTTAAGGGCCTGATGGAACAAAAAGGCCAAAGAAGGGCAAATCCTCTCTCCTCTTGACCTGAAATGTCTATCTTCTCCTGCTTTTGGACATCACAGCTGCTAGTGCTTGGGCCTTTGAGCCACGGGACCTACACCATAGATACCCCTGGTCCTCAGGCCTTCAGACTGAATTATTCCACTGGCTTTGCTGGGTCTCCAGTTTTCAGAGGGCAGATTGTGGGATTGCTCAGCCTTCATTATCATGTAAGTCAATTCCTATAATAAGTCTCCTCTTGTATATGTCTCTATATATCCAACTGCTCTGTTCTTGTGGAAAACCCAGTCAGATACACTTATTTTTACCTACCACCTTGCATGGTCTTCATTTTCCTACATCCTGATAAATTTGGACCCTAGAGAAAGAGAGCCACAGCTTGAGGCTGTGAAATCACAGGCATCCTGCAATGACTGTGGAAACATAAGCGTATGGACATATTTTTTTCTGAAGTGAAATTTCATTCCATCTCAGTCCAGGCATCAAACTTCTCAAAACGTTAAAAAAAGGAGTAGTATTGAGGACAGCCATTTTTTGCTTTATTTGTCACTGTTGACAACCTAGTGTCTTTGTAAAGATAATACCTGATGCTTATGTGGAATAAATGGCTAAATAAATGAAAGCAGGAAAACAGTTAAATTACTTGGCCCTTTACTGAAAATAATGATTCTATCTGGATTTGAGAAATAAATGATTCTTCAAATTGGGGCCTTAAGGTAAGCCAAAGCAACAGTAGCTACCACCAATTATGGGCAATTTATTTATAATTGAATATAGAACTTTCTTATGTATAGTTTTATCCTCAGAAATAGAGTAGCCACGTGTCCAGTTTGGCATTCACTCTGGATTTCTTATACTTTTAAACAGGCATTATTGCAATATTTGCACTCACATAGGCTAAGCTGGGTTTGGTAGAATGGCACCATGTCCTTTCAGCTTCTGCCAGGGCCTGCCAGTGAAATGTCTGAGTCCCAGGTGCCAGAAAACGGTGCCTACTGAATTATGTGGTTAAATCTGCAAGACAACTGTCTATAACCTCTCTCTCTCTCTTCCAAGCACTTTACAGACATGAGGTAATTAACACCTCATTCTCAAGGACAGCATGCAGGGCACTCGCTGATACAATTCAGTGCTCTGTGACAGGAGCAGCCTGGGACAGAGGGGAGAGCAGGGTACCCTGCTCCCGCGGTTGGTCACTCCGTGTCCCAGCTAGCTGTGCCTCGGTTTGCTCCACAGCTTGGGGGCGGGGGGGCGGGGACAAAAAGCCACTGGGCAGACGGGGGGCAGTCGGGAACATGGGAAATTAAGTTAGGCCAGAGCCTTTTTCATCTCCTGGCACACATAAACTAATTACTAAAGTTCTGCAACACACCAAACAGTATCTTCTAATCTTTTCTGGTCTGACAAAAAATACGTATAATTTTGATACAATTACACCAGATGGCTACTGTTGTGTGGGCTGTTTAATTTTTTTTTTTTATTTGACAACCTAAGGAAAAAGAGGTCAGTGTCCCTGACTATATAGATAGTCAGGTGGTGCACGTTTTAAAAATCCTTGTGGCACGCCGGCATGCCAGCTACGGAACCCCAGTCAAAAATCCCCGGGTTAGGCAATTACAAATTGGATATATGAAGTGACTGTGAAAAGACATAATAGTCTGGTGCTCTTGCTACAGAGACTTTGTCCTTTATTGTGTGTGTAAATCTATGTTATTTCATTTATGTATTTTATGGCTTTTTGTTTGGCTTATAAATATATTTGACAAAGAAAAGTATTTTATATGCAGGCAAGGAGGCAGTGTCTCTGGCAATATTTGAGCTGAAATATTTATATGTCTCAATGTGAAACAAATAGACTTGAGAACATTCTCCATTTAGCAGAATTTGCCCTGATTTTACCTGATGACTAAGCACTTATTTTTTTCTCAGATTTAAAAATATGATGGTTTATGGAAAAGAGTCACTTGCACCTGCAAACACCTTCACATTTATTAACCATGAAAAGCAATTTTGAAAAATGCAGGCGCCTTTGTTTTTAAAAATTAAGGCAACTTTTAAAAACAAGAAATCAGAAAATTCCAGCTGGAGATAGAGCCAAGAATCAGACTACAACACAGGAATACGAACAGAGAAACATGATCCCACTTGCCCTTTTTAATGTTCAGGTAATTAATGTAAAGTTTTTCTTTGCTTACAATACATAAATGTATTATTTTCAATTTCATACAAATTGTCTTATTTAAGGAAATAGTTTGGAATAAAACTATAGATCCACAAATAAAATGACCCAAATTTGTCAGTAAATAAATAACTTTAAAAATTAGACAAGCTTAACTATGTAAAACTTTTACTTTACTCTCAAAAGTGTCATCCAAAAAGTTTGGGTCATAAGTTATGAAGAGAATAATAGTTCTACAAGAAGAACATAGAAGAGATTATTATTTGTGTGACTACTTGTTTACTCCCACAAAATAAAGGGAAGACCAAAAAATACTGACAGATGAGAGCTAAAATGGCAAGTAAATTTTAATTTTATTCTTCCATAATTGTGTTTCAGAATATGCCAAGTCACTCAGAACATGGGAAGGTCAGGATTTGAGCCGAGTCTATGGAAAAGCATTCAGTGAGAATTTACCATAGAAAGAGCAGCATACCATGTAAAAGAAACATGGACATTGTTTTCGATTGGCTTCACCTATTTAGAACACAGAAAGAGAGGGAAAACAATTAAATAATATGGAAGTTCTTAAATATCAAAATTTAAGTTACAGAACCTAGAACAATGACATACGGAATAACATAGCCCTGACTGGAAACACCTTCGAGGAAGGTCACTGTTCGGAACGTCTCTGAACCGCGTTTTGTTAAAGGAGGAGCGAAGATGCCCATTCCAGAGAGCTGGGCCGGAGCACGCGGCTCGGTGGTAACTGTGTGCATGCAAAAGCAGGATGAGCACAGCACCCGTAGGAACCTAAGGATTCGTAACAACCGGAAGAGCAGGAGCTGCAATCGCCAAGTGGAGTGCTACATTTTAAAGGTTGTATGAGAGAAAGTGGAAGTTTTTCAGCTTTTTAAACAAAAAAGTAAGATGTGACCAAGTTTGCCTACACTTAGGAGCTTCCACCCGGCAGCAGTGCATTCAGCAAGCATTCGCTGCGTTCCACCCAATGCATGCCGTGTACCAGGAACTGCTTCATGCAGTGAGGACAGTAACCAGAATCCGTGTCCTGGTGGAGAGCTAGCAGAGAAAACAAACAATGCTTTACATAAATCTTGGGTAACAATACAACGTACAAACATAATGAAGAAAAGCAAGGCAAAGGATGGGGATTTGCGCAGTGGGGTACGACTTCAGATAAGGTGGCAAGGGAATAATAAAGCTAATGCTTACATACTTCACTTTGTATATGTAATAACATTTAATCCTCACTATAATTGTACAAGGTAGGTGTGCTATTATTTCCCTCATTTTTCACATGCAGAAATAGACACACAAGGTGCCTTAGAAACCTGTCCAAGGGCATACAACTAGAAAGTGACAGTTATTTCAAAGTCAGACTGTGTGGCTTGAGTCCATCTTGCTAATCATCATGTTAATACTGCTCCATGACTTTGAGGAGGTGACTTTGAGCTGAAACCTCAATTAAGCAAGTGAGGCAGCCAGGTGACGATCTGAGGAAAGCCTGCTCTGCAGGGAACAGCAGGTGCCAAAGGCCCATCAAGGGTATGTCTGGCATGCTCAAGAACAGCAAGATTGCCCGCCGTGGTTGAAGCTCAGGTAGCAAGAGGGAAAATGGAGTCAGATCATTGATACTGTGGTCTGTTGAAAGGAGAGTAGACAGTTGAGATCTAAATGTAAAATCAGAAAGACCAATTGGCATAACACTGCCCAGGTGACAGGGGATGCTGGCCTGGACTAAGGTGTTGATGACGGCAAAGGTCTTTTTGACTGTCAACTTGACTCGGCTACAGTCTTCAGTTTTCAATCAAGCATGAATCGATTTCTGTAGATATGATTAAAGTCCCTACCTGTTCACTTTGAATAAAGGATATTAACCTAAATAAGCTGGGTGGGCCCAATTTAACTAGTTTAAGGGCCATAAAAACTTCCCTAAAGAAAAATAACACCCTCCGCTTCAATCATACCTAGTGACTGGCCCTACACATTTCCACCTTGCTGGTTCAGTCCTCACAGTAACGTAAACTAATCCCTTGCAATAAATCTCTCATTACATAGCTCCCATTACATGGTGAAGGGGCAGACACTGGTTGGATTCAGAGTATATGCTGCAGGTAGCATTAAATATTGGAGATAGTATGGGAGAAAGAAAGAAGCTCTCTCTTTGTCAGAAAGACCACCCTTCAATTCTGCTGTCACTGTGAGGCTAGAAAACCACAGAGTGATCACCTTTTCTTAACCCCCTCTGGCACTGTCTGCACATATTCTCACGTCTCTGGGCAAAAATGTCAACAAGAACACAGCCAGCTGCTCTATGCCAATTTGCACGTGCTGATGAACATTCCTAAATTTGTTCAAAATACCTAAGTCTGTAAGTTCACATGACATTCAGAGTTCTTCCCTCAGAGTAGAGACCTACTAGATATAACAGAAAACCAAATAAATGTCCCCAAATGACAGAATAGCTAAATAAGACTTGGCCCATCCACACAATGTAAAATTATCAAACCATTAGAAAATGATGTTTGACAGAAAAAAATTAAAAGGCAAAACAACTATACTATTTTACTGCTCAGGCTGATTTAATGTATTTCGGACAGTAATTCAAACTTTTATGTAAATAAAGCTGAATTTAAATCCTGGGTTAAACACATGTTACCACCATACCCTTGTCCATTTGTCAAAACTCCCTGAGCCTCCATCCTCACTTATCCAGATCGATATTGTGAAAGTGACCCACCGCCAACAGCCGGTGTAGAAGAGATCCAGTTACCCTCTGTAACAACTAGCATGCCGTTGTGCATTTGATGTGGGGTTTTTTTGTGCAGATACATGTATGAAAAATACACACTACAGTATAAATAATACATTTAGTATCTGTGTATACACACACACACACACAGAAAAGGTGTATATGTATTGTTAATCCAACTAAAAACACACAAAAGTCTTTTTATTTACACTGAATACCAGATATGAATCTCTGGTTGGATATGTGAGTCCATTTCATTTAGGCAATAAATATTTACCAAGTGCCTTTATGGTCCAGGCACGAAATGCTAAGTATAGGGGAAAGAGCAGTAAATATAACATTTTTTTTAAACAATTGTTTTGTTTATTTGCCAAGCCTTCTATAATGAGTTTGAAATACTTTTTAAATACACAAAATTACTTTTAAGATATTTTATTAATCATGCTATTACAGTTGTCCCATTTTCCCCCTTCAATCTCGTCCACCCTGCACACCCTCTCCCACCCACATTCTTCCCCTTTAGTTCATGTCCATGTGTCGTAAGTTCTTTAGCTTCTACATTTCCCATACTATTCTTACCCTCCCCCTATCTATTTTCTACCTACCATCTATTCTACTTATTCTCTGTACCTCTGCCCCCCTTTTCCTCCTCCCACTTCCCTGTTGCTGACACTTCATGTGATCTCCATTTCTGTGGTTCTGTTCCTGTTCTAGTTGTTTGCTTAGTTTGCTTTTGTTTTTATTTTAGGTGTGGTTGTTAATAATTGTGAGTTTGCTGTCATTTATTGTACAACTTTTTTATCTTCTTTTTCCTAGATAAGTCCCTTTAATATTTCATATAATAAGGGCTTGGTAATGATGAACTCCTTTAACTTGGCCTTATCTGAGAAGCACTTTATCTGCCCTTTCATTCTAAATGAAAGCTTTGTGGATAGAGCAATCTTGGATGTAGGTCCTTGCCTTTCATGACTTGGAATACTTCTTTCCAGCCCCTTCTTGCCCGTAAGATCTCTTTTGAGAAATCAGCTTACAGTCTGATGGGAAGTCCTTTGTAGATAACTGTCTCCTTATCTCTTGGGGCTTTTAGGATTCTCTCCTTAGTTTTAATCTTGGATAATGTAATTATGATGTGCCTTGGTGTGTTCCTCCTTGGGTCCAACTTCTTTGGGACACTCTGAGCTTCCTGGACTTCCTGGAAGTCTATTTCCTTTGCCAGATTGGGGAAGTTCTCCTTTATTATTTGTTTGAATAACTTTTCCACTTGTTGCTCTTCTTCTTCTCCTTCTGGTAGCCCTATAATTTGGATGTTGGAACATTTAAAGGTGTCCCAGAGGTTCCTAAGCCTCTCCTAATTTTTTGAATTCTTGTTTCTTCATTCTTTTCTGTTTGGTTGTTTCTTTCTTCCTTCTGGTCCACTTCATTGATTTGAGTCCCAGTTTCCTTCCCATCACTATTGGTTCCCTGTGCATTTTCTTTTATTTCACTTACTGTAGCCTTCATTTTTTCATCTGATCTGTGACCAAATTCAACCAATTCTGTGAGCATCCTGATCACCAGTGCTTTGAACTGTGCATCTGATAGGTTAGCTATCCGTTCATTCCTTAGTTGTATTATTTCTGGAGCTTTGATCTGTTTTCTCATTTGGGCCATTTTTTTTTTATCTTGACACGCTTGTTACGTATGAGGGGTGGAGCCTTAGGTGTTCACCTGGGCGGGTACTGTGTTGTGACACTGTATTTGGGGCAGGAGTCTGAGAGGGTACAATAGCACTTGCTCCACTCTCTGCCGACCCTTCCTCTACTTCCCCCAAGCAAACTGGGCCTTTCTGGTGCTGATTCCTGTGTGGGTCAGTTTGTGCATATTGTAAGACCCCGTGGGCCTCTCCAACGAACTCTCCTGTGAGGCTGGGAGTATCTCTTGGCACCTCAAACCCCACAGGTGTTTTTAATCAATGGTGTGAGGCCTTATTTCAACTGCACTGGGGCCCTGGGTTGTGTGGTCTGTCTCGCTCCCCAGTTTTGCCTGGTTTATCTGCATATGAATGTGGGACTACCTGGTCACCAACTGCCTTGTGCACCACACCCATCCACAATCCGCTAAGTCTGTCTGCTGCTGCCTTGCATGCCCAGGGTCCACCAGCCACCACTTTTTTTGCCGTGACCCCTCTCTGCCTGGCTGCTTGATTCTGCCCCTTCTACCGGTCTGGATGAATGTGTCTACTTTAACTCCTTGGTTGTCTGACTTCCATACAATTCAATTTTCTGTCAGTTCTGGTTGTTTTTTTTTATTCTAAATTTTTGTTGTCCTTCTTTTGGTTGTGTGAGGAGGCACAGCATGTCTACCTACACCTCTATCTTGGCCAGAAGTCCACATAAAATTATTTTTAAGAACAAAGTTACATCCCAGCTATTAGAAAAAGAATGTGAAATGGGTTCTTTCTAGCAGTGGATATACAGAAAGAAAATACAAAAAAAAAAAAAAACCTACAAGGCCCCTGGCTACCCCCCAGAGAAGAAGAAGTTACCCTGAGCCTACTCCCATTATACCTGGGATGATTTTCCTCTGCTCTACATAGGTGCTTAAGACTCAAACTTCCTTCCACATCCCTTGGGTGAGTCCTGCTGTCACTTCAGGGAGCTGTTATGATTGCATCTCCTTTTATAATAGCCTTCAGAGTCTCCTGGACAGATTTCTGCTGGCTTTAAGGCTTCCTGGAAATGTCTGCCAGCAGGATTTGCCTTTACAGAAGCTGCCTCATCTGTGCTGAGAGAAAGTGTGTGTTTGGCTCAATTACCCCTGCCACCACTGTCTGTTTTCTGGCTGAAAGAAGAATTATAGGTATATGATCTGTGAGGCTCTCCTATCACAGACACTCTCTATGTCCCCAATTTCCATCTCTGAAAAAGGAGCACAGTAGTGGCCACCATGCTCATTTCCCTAAATGAAATACATCAGCAGTTATCAAGTGGGTGTAGAAATGCAAACACACCATTCTGACATGAAAGTGTGGCATAAACTGTGTGATGTGACTATGAGCACGTCTCCTTCAAGCAGTTTCCTTTGGGCACTGCTTCCATAGCTTACAAAAAGGATACTACCTGGACCATTTTCACATAGCTATTAGAAAGAGCATCTAAAATGTTATTTTAAGCTACTGGAAAATTATCCTCCCAAAAAATGTCAGTTTAGCACTCGCTTATCGATAGTAATTTGAAATACACAAAATGTCAGGGTGAACTATGTACTCCTGTCCTTACAGATAAAATATACTACATGAGTTCAAAAGCGTTTATTCAAATGCCTCTCCTGAGAGGTTAACAGGGCTGCTGCTGCTAGAACATCGGGTGCACTGGATGCGGAAACCCTAGGGAGCCTGTGGCTCTGCTGGAAGATTAAGGACTCTCAGCTCCCTGTGTCACTGCCAGCTCCCAGCGTCCTCATCAATCTCCTGGGCAGGCTGTGGGGGTATTGCTTTCTTGCTGCAGTTTCATAAAGAGGGGGAAGTAAGCTATTGTTGCCGCAAATACTCATGCTCGACTACGAAAAGATAAAATACTTTAACTCATAAGCTTTAGAAAGTAAAAAATCTGGCTGAACTCCAAGAAATACAGAAATTAGGTCACTGCATACCCACAGGAACTGGTTCACAAATAATCAAGTCCCAGCTTGTTTTCTAAGCCCCAGATGCTGACTCTCCATGGTGACATCACATAGACATGAAGGGACACTTCAGAGACCGACACGAAGATTATTCATCAATAAGTATTATTTATTGTTAAAATCAGTTGTTGATTCCACTGACGCTCTACTTCTGTTGTTTTTCCCTCTGTGTAGAGCATTCATGCCAGAACTAATTATTCCTCTCTCTGCGCTCTCGCAGCAGGCTGGCCGCACCACACTCTGTCTGTGTTGTCACCAGTTTGTATCAACTAGTCTCCATCTGTCCTCTTCCCTGACCCTAACCCACAGCCCCTGGACAATACCCCATGTGAGATGTGCCCCATGGGTAGATCCGTGGTAGGGTATTGTGTCCACTTCAAAAGCACAGTGTTTTCAGGATTACTTTGAATCCACTCTGATTTTATTTTCTAAAAAAGGTAATAAGAGTTCACAAAATGTCAGCAAGGATGGAAGAAATGAACAACACCATCAACCAACTGGATGTACTTTACATCTATAGAACATGAGCAGCAGCAGAATAAGCCTTCTTTTCAAGCATACATAGTATACTCACCAAGACAGAAGACCCTGGAGAAACCCAAAAGAACTGATATCATAAAAAGCATTTTCTCTGACCATAAGGAAATGAACCTAGGAATTAACAGAAATATAACAAATATTTCTGTTAAAAGATACATATATTTGGAAGTTAAAACATACAAATAATCCATATAAGAAAGGGTCAATCTCCAAAGAAATAAAAAAATATTTCAAACTGGATAAGAATGAAAATATAGCATACCTATATTTTGGTATACAGCTAAAGCAGTCATTGGAGGGAAATTTTTGCCATTAAATGTTTACATTAGCAAAAAAAAAGGTATCTAACCAATAATCCAAGAAGTTAGAACAAAATAAAGCCAGGGTAAAAAATCCCACAATTCTATAGCTGTCACTATCTCGGCACCCATACAAACTCTCCTCAAAGAACATCTCCAATGCTGGGCTTTCTGTGAAGGGAGGAGCTGCCTGGCATTTCCAGAGAAGGCACTCCAGTTGAAGTGGTGAATCTGTACAGCGCTGACAGAACTCCACTGTGAGCGAGGCATTTTCCCAGGCACAGGAGGGTGAAAGGGGCATATTTCCTGCTCTCACATGTTTTGAAACCCATGAAAGGCCAGAAATTAAAAGCTAAAACTGAAGTTTAAAATACGGTGGGAATTGTTAAACTAACATAGAGGGGAAAGTGTTGAGGTCAGGCAAGTCTAGTTTTCTTGAAACTTGTTACTCATACTATGTTCTATGAATTTTTCTTTTAGTAGAACTGTGTAGTTAAAGCTTATAACTCGTCAATCTCCATTCGCCTCTAGTGTTGTTTCGACCACCACAAGAGAATGAGGAGAGACCAGGTGGCCGTTACTGGCCCTGTAAAGTCAGTGTAAACTGAGACCTGGAGGTCTTACTCATTTTCAAGATTTGTTACTATTTTCAAGGACAGAGACAATCAGAGGTTCGAAGAAAACATAGACATGTATGGGACACCGCGGAAGGGCAGCCTCCAGCCCTGCCAGGTCCTCCCTTCTCCTTTAGGACATTCCTTCTCTGGTCTAGAAAAGATGAAGTCTCTGAGGCGAGTGGAATTACCTCACTGGGGGTGGGGAGTGGGGAGACGTTTAGTTATAGAGCAATTCCACTTTATCCTACCATCTGCCTGATCTTTTCTAGGAAGCCATACCTCATAAGTTCATAGATTCGGGGAATATCTACTATATGCAGCACTTGACCAGCGACATCCTTGACTGTTAAAAAGCCAATAGATTCAGAGAGGCTAATAATTAATTACGTCCCAGACACATAACTTCCTTCATTTCACTCCTGCAATGAGCATCTGAGGCAGGCTTTGTTAGACCCATTTTCAAGTGCCAGTAACTTAAGTGATTTGCCACATAGTTTAACCCCAGGCATGGCTAGAGACCCCAAGGCTGGCAGATTGTGTCTGTGTCACATCACAGTTTTATTATAACTGCACAGGTCTCTGTCATCTGCCAGTGACCCCGCTGGCTCTGGAGCAGGAACTGAGGCGGGTCTCCTACAGAACCGCCTCCTGACTGGCCACTGTGAGGCCTCAGAACAGCAGTGCACAGAAGTGTTACAGGAATTTGCCGTCACTCTCTCAGAACAATTTGTTGTCTGTGCCAACACGACAGTTTCAGGCCCTGTGGGCCCCTAGAAGTTAATGCATATACATCCCACCTCCACTGAAGGTGAACAATGAGAAAACTTGCATTAACATCCTTTGCCCTTGAAATGCATTTTATAAATTTAAAGGAGATTCATTATAATAGTTGTCTATTAAGGTACCAGATTCGGGCTACTAGGTTTAATTTTACTTGGTAGGTCTTGACATGAATTTTGGGATCATATTCATTCCAAAGATACAAGTAATAAAGAAAAGGTCATATGTCCTCTAGAAAAAAAATAACAAGGTTGGGGCAAATTTTGTGATACCGGTCTTTAACAGTCTTGGAGCTATTCACTCTGTGGAGAGCTCTGTGGGACTTTTTTTTCCCCTTTTGATGTGGACCATTTCATTCTGTGCTCTTTTTTTTCCAACTCAGTGTATTTTATAATGATATCCATCATGTCTGTTTGTCAGTTTATGGCAGCTTAAAAAAATTGCCTCAAGGCCAGTAATGAGAAGAAATCTTTCCCACTTCCTCTAGATTGTTTTATTTGCTTCACAGTTTTCTGCACCAAATAATAAAAAATAACACTTTTGACACTGTCCTTTATCTTGCAGTTTTTTCTTCTCTTTTTACTCCTTTATGGTTTGTTTAGACTTCCTTAACTATGTTTATTCTATTGTGCTTTGTTCATAATTAACAAGATATAAAAGAGAATATGGTCCCCAAATGGAAAGTCTTCCAAAGGCCTTATTTCAGCTAGCCTTTAATCCAGCATAAAGGAAACCAGCTGGACAGATCAATGTAGACATGGATATGGATATATCCTACTTCTAGAGGAAGTAGATATAGATACATAGCTATCTATCCATCCTCAACAAACAGTCCAAACTTTAAGAGCTGTTCATTGAAATAGGGAAGTCAGTATGTGCCAGGGATGAGGGTGAGAACTCTTGAGCTGAGTTCTCAAGAAACTGCTAGCTAACTTTAATATGAAAAGAAATTTTTAGTTTCCTTGGTTCAATTATATTAGCACCTGGAAGTAGAATGTGTCTTGGAAAGATCAATTGTTTCTGCTATTATTAGAAATATGTTTAGAAGATATTTGTGGGTGGCCTGTCTTTTATTCAATATTTTTTTTTATCTTAAACCCCTGCCAATCTAACACATCAAGTTGTGCGGTAATTCCGTGCTTGGGTTACCATTTTGCAGTGGTTGGCATTTCACGAAACATTATTTCCAGCACCATTCTGTCACACAGAAGCTTTCAGCTGCCTTCTGGAACCAGTAGGCAAATAATACACTATTCCAAGATCAATGTTTTCTAATAAATATTCCTATATCTTCCCTTTTCTGAGAATTGTCTATAGTTAGCATGCTTCGTCAACTATTGATTCTCAATTACCCAGCATTTATCAGGGGATAACTGGAAAATCAGTGTTTCATAACTAAAAATGGTGAATAAGTAAAATTTGTTTTTATTTGCTTTAGACCTCAAGCTATGTTTGCTTGAAGGAATGAATGAATGAATGAGTAGATCGATGGATGGATGCATAGACAGAAGGACAGGTAAGTTGATAGATAGGTGAAATAGTCTTGACTACTCTTCTGGGAGGAACTCTACACTTAAACTAAATTGCAAAGCAGACTGGTACAGGAGAGCTCCAACCCCTACTAACGCTTCTCTGTTCTGTTCCTTGAAAGGAGTGACTGCAATCATCTGCCACCCTCGTGTAGTACACCAGCCTAGGCTAAACTTTCCCTTTCCTCAAAGCCAATTTGCTTTACATTCGTTGCTTTACCAATTTGCTCACATTCGCCCTGGGGTCAGGGAAGAAACCCTAGAGACATGTATGTCTCGGGATGCCCACTGAACTATCTCTACAACTCTGAAGAACAACAAACAGAGAGTAGTTATGTAACTGTTAGGAAAAGAGCTGTGGTGTAAGGATAATAAAATCATTTTTTAAAAGTAGTTAAAAGAAAGTTGATACAGTTGAAAAATCGGACTTGCAAGTCCACACACAATCTGATTGCCTATTGAGATACAAACTGCCCTCATTGCCAAGGCAGAACAAGTGTCCTGTATAAAAATATCGATAAAAGCCCAGATGTCTGGGGAAGAATATCCCCCAGAGATTCAATGACTTTTGTGTGGATCTAGATCAATTGGTTTCTGCAAAGATAAAGAGAAGAATCTATGCTTGCTTGGAAAGATTCTTCCAAGAAAAGCAAGAGAGAACCAACATATAAAATATATTATTATATTGTTGGTACAATTTATTGTTGTGCCTGGCATCAATGAGAGTGTGTGTGTGTGTGTGTGTGTATTTCTGTCTTTGTCAGTTCTGGCTGATATAACAAACTACCATAGACTGGGATGCTTTAACAACAAACACTTATTTCTCACAGTTATGGAGACTGGGAAGTCCAAGATCAAGTTGCTGGCATAACCAACGTCTCCTAAGAGCCTGTATCCTGGTTTGCAGGTGGCCATCTTCTAACTGAATCCTCACATGCTCTCTGTCTTCTTCTTATAAGGCATTAATCCTACTCATGGGGGCTCCACCTACATGGCTTAATTACCTTCCAAAGGGCCCACCTGCAAATGCCGTCACATTAGAATTCAACATATGAATTTGGGGTGGGGGAACATAAAAGGACCACTACTAACATGAAACGATATGATACGATACGATACAATACGATACTAAACAATATATAAAGCTTTTTACCATCAGCTCTCAAACATTATGGGGAAAATGTGGCTGCTTAGTTACTCAGATCCACTTATCATTTTTAAATACTTCTTTGCCTGCTCATCCTTTTCCTCTGTTATCTTTCATTTCTATTACCCACACACATGCACAAAAACTACTATTCATATAGTTTGTCTTGTTCCATAAAAAAGGTGTGCTTGGCCAAAGGGAAGGTGTGCGTGCATGCGTGTGTGTGTGTGTTTCAGTCAGTAGTTTATTAAAAGGAATTGTTTAATGAGAAAGCGTTGACAGTTGGGTGTGGGATTTCCTTGAGCACAAACCAGACTCTCATGGAGAGCCTCATCAGTCACTGTTACCAGGAAAAGGTGATAACAAGCTAGGAACAGGCTGCACACTGCCCACAGCAGCAGGGCATAATAAGCCCCTCTGTTGGATGCTTTTGCTTACACTGGAAAAAAAAAGTTCTTAGGCAATTTGTGACTTTAGAAGACCAGATATTCATCAGTGATTTACCATGCTTTGGGCTGAATCTCCTCTTGGATACAGGTCTTTTAGGTGCTAGCGGTATAGTGATTACACTCTGGTAACCAGCACCTTGCCCCTCCCTGCCCTACAACCACATTAAACCTGCTCTACACTTCACAAAACCACCCCTGCTGAGTTCCTAATCTCACCCCAGAAGACTGATAGGTATAGACAGGAAGTGTCTCTCCATCATGGAAATGCTGGTACCACTGGATTACAAAAAGTGAAGCAGATTGTTTTCCTGAATTTCTGTCTTTGTACCTCGAGGCTCCAGAAAAGATTTGTAAACTCTGCTTACCCTTACTGAAATGAAGAATCCTTCATTTGTGCATTATCTCATGGGTTCAGTGTATTTGCAATAGCACTTGTAAAAGTTTAGCGTTAGGTGGCACCTTCTAAAGATATTTATATTTCAGAATGTCTCTAGATAAACACAGCAATATTCTATTGGGATAAAAATAATAGCTACCATTGAGAATCTGTTTTATAGCAGACAATGTTGCTACGGACTACATGATATGGACTGGATATTCATGTCCTCCCACTAATTGCCATGTTAAAACCTAATTCCCAATGTAACAGTATTTGATGGTGGAGTCTTTGGGTGGTAATCAGGATTAGACTAGGTTATGAGGGTGGCCCTCATGATGGGATTAAGGACCTTATGAAAAGATGAAGAGATACAGAACCTACCCGATGTCAACCCTTCCCCTCTTCTCTTTAATGCAGCCAATCTACAGTAATATGTCAATCCTCTTGAATGAAGACTCTGTTCTAAGCAGTTTAATTCTCACCAGGAGATGTAGGCTGTCTCCAGAGAAGGGGTATAATCTTGAGGGGTGCAGCACCTTTTAGTGGAGGACAGGGCTTGGAGAGAGACGGAGCTGGGAGTCACCCACCACCAATACTCTCAGAGGTGGGAAGTAATGAATCTTATGTCAGTGAAGGGTGATCTTGGTGGCACACCAGAGTCACCTGCACATGGGCCATAAATTGGGAAAATTTACCAAACCAAAGAGATTTAAAACAGGTGTTCCTCAAGAAATACTGATAGATCTGAATCCACAGGAACAGAGATGCTTAACCAGGCAAGTTCATCAGGAAGAGGAAATATCAGGTGCACATACAGATTAGGAGAATTTAAATCGAGGAATTAAAAAAGTCAGTGTGGCTGAAGCAGAAAGCAAAATGGGTGCCTGGTGTGGAACGAGACCACATTATGCAGAAATCTGGGGCAAAAGTAAGGACGTCACTTTTATTCAAAGAACAATGGAAGATTCTTGAAGATTCTTGACCATTTTAACTTCAGGACTGACAACAGGACTGTGTTTCAAAAGACTCCTCTGATCCCGGGATGGAGACCAAAGGAGAGTTTGAAGACACTCAGGCAAACAGGTAGAAGGCTGCGGCTGCCCTCCAGGCCACGGAGACGACGTATGCTTCAACATGGCGATGGGGTGACGGCGGAGATGGAAAGGAGTGCGTACCTTCAGATGATATTGAAAATAAAAACACAGGACACTCAGTGATTGGACCTAAGGATAAAGGGGAAGATGCAGTTGAGGATGACTCCTCAGATCCTAATTTGTGCAAGTGGGTGGATGGACATGCCTTTTGCTGAGATAGGGCATTGGAAAAGGTGACCTTCGCTTACGTAGTGAAGATTGGGGTTACACTGTGGGCAAGTTGATTTTCTTTCCTTGTGAGATAATTGGGTAACTGGAGCTGTAGATCTGAGTTGCACAGAAGGTCTAGGTTTCAGGTACAGGTCTGAGTATTCTGTATGCAGTTCACAATCATAGCCATGTGCATGCATGAGGCTACTGATAAAGACTATGCAGAGTGAGAAGAAAAGAGGCCCAAGTAAAACCTACAAGGAATATTGAGAGACATATGCAGAAGGCTGAAAGTGTAAAGGATATAAAGATACAGGGGCAAAATGGCAGGGAGAAACCAAGGCTAATCTGTCTTCAGGAGAAAGTGGACATCAGTGTCAAATATTGCTGAAAAGTCAAGTAAGATGGAACTGAAAATGCCCACTGGCCTCTGCGACACTGACGTCATTGGGAACCTCACTGCTTTGATGAGCATGGGAGACAAGGTGCCCTGGGCTAACTAGTGAATGGGCCTGGAGAAAGTGAAAAGCTGAGTTTAGACTAATTCAAGGGGTGTGGATTGAAGTAGGGCAAGGCTCTAGCAAGAGAGTGGAGTGTGGAGTAGTTCTGTTTTTTCTGTTTCATGTGAAAATCTGAGCACATTTGGAAGCTGGGGAAGAATCTGATCGAGGGAGAGAGGTTGAATGTATGAGCAAGGACAGGGTTAATAAGTAGGCTAAGACATCTCGCAGCACAAACAGATGGATTGTCAGTGAGTGGGGAAATGGGTGGTTCCTTTAGCCTAACAGGAGAAAAAGAGGACACAAATGAAAGGAAGTTTGAACATCTGGGATCCAGATGTGAGTGAGTACCCATCAGATTTTCCTTGAGGAGCGGAGTGGAGGTGAGGTTGACACTATAAATGCTTATTTAACTCAACTGCATTGCACTGGATTGGACTGACTTCCCCTAGAAGAATAAACAGGAACATTAAAAGTGTGAAGAAGCACCCAGAAAAGAGCCAGATTAACTGACCATAGAAAGGTACAAGGAGAGAGTGATCAACCCTGAACACTGCTCGAAGCTCCGCGGCACCACGTTTAAGAAGCAGAAGCCTGCTGTCTGATGGCTCACACCGGGAGTGAGACCAAAACCTTAGATCATCCTCCCCAACTGTTGCAACTTCTGCTAAAAACTAAATCAGCATTTCTTACAGTAGCTAGTTTTGAAAGACATACGATAAATTCTTCTCCAGGGCCTGTTTAAGAATTTGGAAAAAATATAAGGCAATTTAAAAAGCAATAAGCTACTTTACTCAGCAGTCTGGCCATCTAAAAATGCATCCTGCTCCAGCTTTCAACTCTGTCTCCTGCACCTTTGATTTTTATCACTAAGAAATAACACTGCCATTCTTCTCCCCAAATGAACACGTTCCTGGCAGTGTCCAAAGGGGAGGAGAACAGATCAGAAAATACAGATAAGCTTCTCCATATTCTTCTGGGTGCCTGATTAACATAATTTTCACAATTAAGAGTGTTTATCTTTATCCAAGAACTTAACACAAGAAAAGATGCAATGGGATTAGGCTCCTAATGAGAAATAAAATTTTCAAAATGCACCAATACTTATAATCCAAGTATAACTATTATCATTACAAATTTAATATTTTATTTATTTTGGTATTATGTCATTTCATTTTATGACTACAATCATATTTCTCAGTAATAACATTCTCCATTTCCAATTAAATATTGATTCATAATTTTAGATTATTTGTTATATATTTGTACATCCTGAAAAGTTGAATATAGTGATTACTATTTTCAGATTTCTATAGAACTTCAAAAAAAATTTTAAAGACCCTTGGAAATCATTTTATTTTCATCCAGAGTAAGTGTGAATGTCTAAATAAAATATCTAAGATGCATTCACCACGCATTGTGTTGTAAATATTTTGGTTCACAGAAAAAAATTGTAGATTTTAATGTTAAACAAAAACAAGCAGGATAAATGTAATGGATTGAACACACAGAAATACTTGGATCCCCTCCCAAATTTCATTAAATGAGCATGAGGCTATTTTTAGACATTGAGACACAAAAACCAAGTGAATGGGAGGAGGAAAAAAGAACAACCCTATTTTAGAAGCCAGGAAACAGAAGAACAAGTGTTCCCAGGCTTGGATTCCAATCACATTGCCCAGGTACTGAAAAAAGGCAGGAGAAATGCAGGAGGGAAGAGGGAAGGAAAGAATACGGGGTGGGGCAAAAACAGGTTTTCAGTTGTGAGTACGTGAAACACAGAGTTTATTCCTCTATTATTATTTATTATGTATTGTATTGTTTTCCATACGAACACCTGGAAAACTACTTTTGCCCCACCCTGGGCTGTTTCAGCATTGGGGGATAAGAAGGGTAAACCCCCAGGCTGGGGATGCAGAGATGCATGCCTAGAAAATAAGACTGCAACTAGATGACTTGGAGTATCAAATGCTTAGCCCTATATTTCAGTAATTTTTTTTTAGTTAAATTGGCTTCTGGAGGCCTAACCACCATTTTTAGCATCTGTTTCCATGGGGAAAATGTGTTTCACATTAAAGCAATCTATTAATGATCCTATACTTTGAAAACTCATACTTGTAATATCGCAAAGCCCAGTCATTCATCAGTCAGATGGCAGATGTTCACTCCTACAGATAAGCCATTTTTAATAAATCAGGGTTAAATCAGACTGGTAAAGATGGCTCATAAGTCTTCAACATATCTCTCCCTGCCTAGTGTCTTCTTCTTGCCAGTGTTCTAATATATTGCTTTGCTTTCTTCACTCCTGGCTTATCTCTTGTGTAGATTATAAGCACAGTGATGGCCAAGGACCGAGACTCACACTCCTCCACACGCTATCCCCTCACAGGCTGTCTCTACACTTAGTGTTTAATTTCCCTATTGATTCATTTCACCAGTTCATGTCCTATGGTGTAGCAAACCCAGAGTTCCTTGCAGTTTCTCCTCAAAGTGCTTGGGCACATCACATGCCTTAGACTGTTCACTTCTCAGTGGGCCAATGTGCACTCTGATCTCATAAACCTGGGGTGCCTCAACTCTAGTACTTGTACCTGCTGTAAACCAGGATATCTGGGACCCACCGGAAATTGCATTGCAGAGACTAGATAAGAGTTCTTTTATGACCCAGAAAAAAACATCAGAGTCAAATAAGCCATAGCAGAAGGCAATGGTAAGTTTGGAAATTCCAGCAATTAGGCAGTGCCATACAAGAGATATCTGAAGAGGGAAGTTAGATTTCCCGCTGTGATTTTCTAAGGCAGCCTACAGGGTTCTCCTGGGTTCCTCGAACCCAGACAGACTCAGGGTAGTGTACTAAGTATGCAAAGCATTTGAGAGTCAATTGTTGCAATCCAGGCACGAAGAGCCTTTGAGAACCTGGACATGCGGGAAGCCCCCTGGGGATTAATGGGCACCATCAATGAAACATAGTTCTGGGCAGAACTCCTGTTTCAGAAGTTCTGCAAGAACATGGTGAGACAACAGAAATAGTCTCGTAAATTCCCACTTCGTCTGTCCTCATATGTTTGGTTTTTAGTGCTCAGCACGTTGTCCTCGTCTGTGCTTTGCTCGCTGCTTCGTCTGCTCTCAGTCCTATCGGTTTCACTTCACCCCCTAGGTCCTCAGCACTAGTGTTTGCTTTGCCCTGACCACAGTTGCCAGCCATCACCTGAACATGGCACTGTGGAGAGGGAAAGGAGCATGACCAGGCAGGAACCTCATCGGGCGAAGGTGCCAAGAGCAGCAGAGGCCAAGGAGCCTGGCATTGCACAGTTCAAGAAGTTCATCAATGGCTTCTGAAGAGATCTGTAGATTTACAGCCTCCTGGTTACTGTAAAAGAATATACCGCACATTTAGAAATCAAAATGCATGCTTTGCACCATGCACCTTTCACTGAATCAAAAGTGAAAGGCACTATAAGCACATAAAAGCCAGGCTAGAGTTGCTTGCCAACAATGATGACTAAGATGAGTGATATCTTTGTACATGGTCCTCCGGACCTGAAATGGCTGTGAAATGATTCGGTATCTCACTTATTGGATGAGGGGAAGGCAGGTTATGGCACTGGGTGCTTTCTGATTTGAGTTTATGTAATTTATAAAACTCTATTAAATAGTTTCAGTGATGAAGTATCAACTTGATTATTTAGGTCTGAGTTGGGAGCATTTGTGGAGATCGTGGGATATTCCTTCCACATGCATTTAGAATAGTTCCCAAGGATATAATTTAAAGACCAATCTTGAGTATTGTGGGGAGGGGGAGTATTACTTGAAGTTGAGTTGCAACTAAAAGTTTTATCTGCAATATATATTTTTTCACTCAGAGCCAATTTTGTATCACAGACAATGAGTCCCAGATAACATTGCATAAAAGATGATAGCCCCTTTCCAAAATTTCTTCAACTACTCTTTGCTCATCCTTCACCACCTCCCCTGTTTTCTGACCTTGTTCATGCATGAATTTACTGAGATGCGGATGTCTAATTGACTAGACGTGTCTCTGGATCACTTGGAAACAAACCGGCTCAGACACTGCTGGGACACGATCACAAATCACTTGGGTAGCATGGGATCAATGCCACTGTAGAGGTGCACACTCCGCTGACATTCACGTGGGGAAGAAATGAATTCCTGCTGGGCCAGTGGGGAAGCTCTGGGCACTTCCTCTGGGCTTTGACCTTCACCCGGGGGGAAATCAACAGGCAGACTTAAGTACCCAAAAATGTTAATTTTTGAATTAATTTATGAATGGTTAAAGAAACCAGATACAGTCTGTTATGGGGAGAGAAAAATCGATGGAAAACAGTAAAATTGTCTTCAGTATTTGAAGGACTGCCAAGTTGAGAAGGATACATATTAATTTTGAGGTCCTCTGCAGAGAAGAACCAGCATGCACCAGGGGAGGTATGTAAGGAGGTAACCTTAAATTCCACAAAATAAATTCTTTTCTAACAACTTAGAATTAGAAAAGGTTGTGCTAAAAGTCAATCTTTTCCTTCAAAAATCAACATAGAACAAAGAGACCAATATGAAAAGCATAAACAATTACTCCACCTAAATAATTCCTGGAAAATATAAAGTGTTGAATATATTTATGCCCCCTTAAAATATACAAATGTACTGCATATGGTACTGTATATGGTTGTTTCCAAAGAAACGAGAGTCCTGCAGAAGAGAAACTCAGCCAAAAGTTATTTGTATAAGCATAGATCAATTATGAAATCCCACAGCAGAATAATAACAGAAAAACTGAATTCAGATGATAACAAATATGCCATCCACTGCTTTGATGACAAATTCAGTATAAATACATTAGGCAATAGGGAAGAGTGCAAAGAAAGAGCTTGACACATTTTGATGTCCCTGCTGGCACACACATTCTCCAGAACTCTCGAAAGACCTATTTCTCCATAACTAGGTTAAGTATCATCGACAGGTGTATTTCAGAAGTATGGTAAAGGCATTGAGATTTACAAAAAAACACAGTGGATCTTATTCCTTATGTCACAGTGGAGCTGTGATATATTCCAAGGGCAGACACACGCTCTAATCATTTGAAACAAAGGGACAGAATCATTCATCCAACTAATCAATATGAATTCCCTGGTCCAGAAAAGCGGTATAAATCAGCAGCTGCTCCATGGTCAGTTTTCTCATCTGCCCCTCCTCCAAACCAAAAGAAGGGAAAAAGTGGAACATGTGTCAGCAGGAAAACGACCTGGACTTTTCTATTGACAGACACGCCGCTGGGCAGCAAATTCTCCGTGGCAGCTATGCTTAGATCGATGTTGCTGAAGGTAAGGAAGGGAAGTTGGTGGGGCTTGGGTATTTATTACTTTTTTTTTGCCCGTTCACTGTTTGGAGTATTGCAGAAGATGCTGTTGTTTGTTAGAAAATGTGGGAGAGAAGAGAAATCATGCCCAGTGCACCTCTGCTCATCTGGCAAGATGCGCATTCACTTTAAGTATTTGGCTGTGTATTGTTCTGTTTCAAGTTGCTCAGTTCCTATATTTTTCGTGAACACTGAGTACATATCAGACACAGTACTAAGCTGCTTCCCTCTTCCCATTATAACTTCCCCCCATTCTCAGGGTAAGCAAATGACTTCATGACTTGATAGTGAAAACTTTGCCCGCTGGAGAGCAGAGTGTAGCTTGGCTCTCTGCCTCCCTCCCTCTTCTTTCCTCTGTGTGGTACTCATCCATCATGCATCCTTAGCAGTCTCTGTACTCCTCAGTCACAGCGCTGACCCAGGGAATATATTTGAAGTTATAATAATTTTTAGCTCACTCACCAGGCCAAGGACTTTGCATATGCAGGAACAGCTTTCTTTTGCCCTTCTGATGGACCCTGAGATACTCTGCTATATCACTGTGGAAGGGAAAGCTTATTGCCCCAGTTGCTGGGAATGCTGTCAACCTTCAGTGACTGTCTCAGATACAGAGCTGCCTTGGCTAAGGTCACACTCCTTCCTGGGGTGGCCTATATCTAATGACTGATTGATGCAGGAGTTTAACATCTTGGCCCTCCACGCCCAACTTGGGACAATCCTGAATGGCCATTCCAGCCCCAAAGGCACCCATGGGTCCAAGCAAGAGTGTTGCTAGGCCAGGACTACAGCTCAAAATCTCCAATTCCTAGCTTTTTCCCTCCCTTCAACAAGCGTTGATCCGAGGTTGATCCTAGTTAAGCGTCCTGCTTACTAAACTCTATCTCAGAGTTGACTTCCCAAAAAACCCAACCTGAGACAACTCCTGTGTTCATCCCACTGAAGTCTCCACCCAGTGCTGTGCTGGTGCAGGCTGACAAACAGCTCTTGGGCAAAGGAGCCCTGGTCTACACTGCTTGTAGATTCCTGTGGTGTAAATACTCTCAGCATAGCCGATGTCAGGCTATTGATGATGGCTTACCAACCAACACACTACATTCCTGGAAAATGTAACCACTGTTTCTCACAAGTGAGCCAGCTTAAGCACCTCACCATCTTTAATCTATGGTAGATACATAATACATTTTTGCTGAATTGAAGAATGGGTAATTGTCAAGCTCTTCACTTTTTATGTTTCATTTAATACTCCTGGCAATCTTGTGATTGCATATTTTCCATTTTATAGACAAAGAAACAAAATTTCTGAAATAAGTAGTTCCACAAAACACTAAGACTTGCCTTCTCTGCCAGAAATGAGCAAAGGCATTAAGTTTTTGATATATGCTAGCATCCATTTACTTATTCAACCATATATTAATTCAAATGATTATTAATAAGTATTTCTCTTTTTAGCTGAGCCTCGAAAGATGACTAGGATTTAGCCCATCTGATAATGAGGGCAAGTGTTCCAAAGTCACAATACTAAGAAATGGTGGGAGGGGTGGGGGCTATAGAAAGCAGGCCACTGTTAAGACTGAAATATAGGATACAGATGAGGAATTAGAGGGGGGTGAGGCTAGGGAGAGGCAAAGAGAACAGTCAGGCATGGACACCTGGCCTTTCCACCATGAGGTTATTGTCCTAGATCAACATTTAACCATGGGATTGTACAGGACTAACCATCGAGCCTTGTATACGTATGCAGGTGGCTGATCATATTGCTGTTATTTTATCCATATATGGGATAAAATGCTGTTAAGCATATAGGGAATGCTTGTGACCAAAACTCACATCCCCATAATGTTAGAAATTACAACATTAGGGAAAGGGTGGGAGCAAAAAGACTGAAGCACGTATTTGATGTAATACATGCATTCTTTCCAATTGAAACTCATGATATAAACTGGTCATCAAATCAATTTAGTAAGTATTAACCAGCCTTTTATAATAAAATAAGTAATAGACGTGAAGCCTTATTGTGGGAATGGGGAGTGGGCTAAGTAGAGGGGAGCAGACGGGTGAAAATTGGGACAACTCTAACACCATAAACAATAAAAAAAGAAAGAAAGAAAGTCTTAAGTTTGATAATGAAGAAAATAAATAAATAACAGAACAAAAATATCAGAATTCATCAGATGATATTGTTTTACAAAGATTTCACTTCACGGGTTTATGTTTACCTGCACACACACACAAACACAACAGAACGTGCGGACAGGCACAAGGACATTAGCCACGGTGAGACCATGTTTCCATTGCCACCACCGCTCCCAGAGTGAAACCTTCTCTTTGTGGGTACGTGGGGACCTCAGATTTAGCTTGAAAGATTGATTTGAAGATTAAACTGTTCATAGAGATACTGGAACTGAGCAGTTACTCAGTAAATGGTGATGAGGTTTAATGGAAATCATCCATTATGTAAGAAGAAATCGCCTTTTATGTTCCAAAATTTTTAGCGCATAAAAGATGCAGTGCTGAAGAGAAAGGAGAACACTGCAAGTGCTTGTACTCAGGAGGTTTTCTCATTGAGCATGGAAGACCTCACAGGGGGGCAAGAAGGCAATGCAGTGGAGTTGGGGACGCAATGCAGGGTGTTGCCTATACTAATGAAGTGGTAATGATCGCCATTTAAGTGACCTCTCCCTGCTTTTCGTGAGTTTGCTCCTCACCACCACCTCCCTCTTAGCCTTCCCTCTCTTAAATAGACGTTTGGGAGAAACTTTCCATTTGTACCTTTTCACTCACAGAGAAAAAGAACAAAAGATGCAGATGTCCCCAGTGTGGGTTTTCAGGAAGTTTTCTGTGAATGTTGTTTCCAAATGTCATAAGAAAGAACTGTGTCACTTAAATCAAACAAAGTTTTAACTTTGGGGAAACTGTCATTTCTGGTTCTAAAGTTAACAAATCAAACCCTAATCAGAGAGAAAAAGAGAGGGAGGGAGGGAGAGAGAACTACTTAGAATCATGAGCATTTTTTTTTAATTTAGAAATTTAAAATACTTCTAAAAGTTCAAAGAAAATTTTAAATATTAGACAAAATAAGAAAAACCTAAAATACAGTAAGCTTTAGAAAATGTAGAAGGCTTTTGTGTGGAGAGGGGAAAGAAATGCCTAATAGGCAAATAATCTCTAACAATAAATTGTATTTAAAGAAATATTAAGTACAAAATTTGGCAAAATGAGCTCTAAGAGGGAAAAATACATTTTAAAAATTGTACGTATTTTCCCAATCATTAACTGACACTTGGTCTATCTTTCTAAAACTAAAGAAAAATTTTATAGACATTTCATGGCAATGATACAAAATAACATCTACTCATCTAGGGACTGATTCCACACAGATTTTTTTTTAAATATACAAATTGAAATACTTGGTGAGGGATCAGTCCAGCAGGGAAAAATTAAGTGACCCTTGCCCTTATGTGTTCTCTGGGATCTCACGGGGAGAGTGTTCCTACATGTGGGGGCAGCTCTAATTACAAGAAATAATTGCAGGTGAACACAAGGCAGTTCCTATCTCAGATGATAAATTATACTGAGACAAGGACACCCTGTACGAAACGCTAATGCTTCCATCTCCGTGACATTGCAAGGAAATGTCAAGTCCAAAAACTAAACCCAAGGAAAAGCACATTTGATAAATACCTACAAACAGGAGCTGGGTAGTCCACCTGTCATGGAGTTTCAATCAGTAAACACACGGTAGATGAATACCCACATATGTACTTACTTGCTAATATTAAGTATAAGTCTCTAAGATCAGAGAGTACATTGTAGTGGGATGGGATGGGGAAAGCATCTTTCCTGAATGCTACACAGCTGGAGGACATAGCCCGGACCTGAGACTTACTTGTAAAGTGCTTATTCTATAATTCCTCATGACTGATGAGTGTCCACTGTTAGTAACTTCTAATTCCATTTGTCTTTAAGGCATATTAGAATCACCCAGAGAGCTTTAAAAATATTGATGCCAGGTTCTACTCGCAAAGATTATTAATCAATTGGTCTAGACAGTAGCCTGGGAATCAGGATGTTTTAAGGCTGTCTAGGTCATTCTCATCGCAGCCAAGGTTTGAGTGCCACCACTTTATGGGCACTTAAGATGTAGCTGCTCCTCTTTTCCCTTTGATCTCACTGATTCTGTTAGCATGCGTTGCCGTGGCTCTTCCTCACTCATTCCTTTGCAATTAGTTCTGAGGCTACGAGCAGTGTCTGGCAACCGCTCCCAACTATGAAGCAGTTTCTGATGTTTTGCCTTCTCTGGATCCAGTGCTACCAATCTTGATCCAGTGCTTAGTCCTGGGAGAGCTTCCCTCCCAGAAAAAGTCACACTCTGCCTACCGCCACTGTCCTCAAGGCCCCGTTAACTGTGCAAAACCTCCCACGAACTGTCAGCAGAGTCCCCAGGCCCTTGTATACAACACCCCATGGACACTTCGTTTGGAAACAGTTTGAGTCCATGAAACAGGCTGGTATTCAGACATTCAAGAGAAATCCCACGATAGTCCCCAACCCACCACCCCATTATCCTCTGAACATGTTTAAAAGCACGGCCTGTATTTCACTGTAAATTTGCTGTTTGGATGAGTCCCCAGTTAATTCTTGTCTTCTCAAGTTCTCACTTTTCTTTATTCTTCCCACCTATTTTATGAGCATATATATCCCTTAAATTCCAATGTCAAGACCAATTCTGCCTCTGTAAGTTTCTCCTATAGAAATGCACATACTTTTGCATAATATTATAGATTCAAAGATGTTCACTTGCAATGTTATTGGCACTGGCAAAGAATTGGCAAAAACCTCAGTGTCTCTCAATAAGGCAATTGTTAATAAGTCCAAGGTGTCCCCATCCTCTGCAATAGTATTAATACTAAGTGGAAGAAGGTGTATCTATTTGTACATACATAGAAATTTTGTGATATATTTTAAATAAAGGGAAAGCAAGTTGTCAAATAATATACTCACATATAGTATACTCCATCATGTAAAAAATGAGTTGTCTGTATAGAAACAAAGACACACACATATGAACACACGCCTAGATACACAAATGCATTTAAAAGTAGGGCAGAACCCTCCAACCTACAACTACTAGTGAGTAGATGCAGAGAGGACTGCGGGTTGAGAATGGGGTGGGATGAGGCAAACTTACCCTTCTACTTTAATCACTTCGATAATTCCCGCATTCCATACATATATGTATGAATTATTTCTGGAAATTCTTTTAAACTAAATGAGAACATTGAACATTACCACAAGATATAATAAGTAGGTCACTGGTAAACTCAGCAAGAGATTTAGTGCAATGGTGGTGGTAAAGGTCAGAAGACAATTGGTGATGAGGAAATTTTCCCCAAACCACTTTGCTGCACCATTTTATTATAATAAATCTATTATTACACACCTAAAGGCGGACCCAGATTTTGTAGAATCTGAAGCTTATATAGTTTGGGAATCCCTTTAAAAAAGAACCCAGAAAACTATTAATATAAAATTATATTAGAATAAGAAATACAAATATCAAAAAATCATATTTTATTATTTCCCTAACACACTTTTCGATTATAATTTTCCAAATATTAGCATCTGGCTCTGGGCATTTCATGCCTTTCTTCTCCTACTGGTTATGGTGCCCAGGGCTATAATATGCTGTTCTACAACCATAGAGTTTCCGGTCCAGTGCTTTCACACCATGATGCAAAGTAGGTCAGCGCAGTGGGTGGTAAGAATATTCCTGCAAGACATTCCTATACTGGTACAATTAGCAATAATTTAGAGATAGAAGAGACTGCAAACTATTCAACATATGATATTAACCCTAACCTTATGTATCTCTGAATCAATTTCTGTTTGTCTGGTTTCCCAAAATGCTCATGACCTTTCCAGCACTCTGCGACAGGAAGAGAAGTATAACAGTGAGTGAAACCAGAATGTGTGTGTGTGTGTGTGTGTGTGTGTGTGTGTGTGTGTGAGAGAGAGAGAGAGAGAGAGAGAGAACAAGAATAATCTTGAGACTATTAAGACCATGATGGGGAAAACTATCAGGAACACAGGTGGCAGACTTTGAAACAAACAAACATGGTAACAGACATTTTGTCTGGTGCACCCTTCACACTACTTATCGAGTGTGAAAATAACCCAGATGTGTTGGTTGTATCACAAATCCTGTCTAGCAATTTAGCAGCTGGGACATTTCAAGACACCACATCTCTACCGTGTCCTCTCTATTAACGTCTGATGGCATCACTCTCTGCTTAAAAACCTGTGACTGCTCTTAACTACTCCAGAATAGAGTCCTGATTCCAAAGCTTGATGCTCAAGGCTTTCAAACTTCCCATCTTCCCATTTACCCACAGGGTGTCCCCATACCACACGCACCCATCTATTTACCTGAAAGATTATTCTCCAGACAAAATACCCTTACATTTCCCACTGACTTTCCAGAATATTTGTCCTTTCTTCCTCTTTTCTTCAGCACAAAGCTTATTTACCCTGTAAGATTCAACTCAAACAATGCCATGTAGATTAAAAAGCACATTCCATCTCATTGGAATTCATTGCTTCCTGTTCAGTCTCTCAAGACATTTTGCACAGGACTCTATTATTACACATAACATAACACATAGCATAGTCGGGCTTGGAGTTGGAATTGTACCCATGTGGGCTATACGGGACCCAAGTGGATCGTGATCTTTGGTCCGTGTGCACAGAGCAAGCAATCAATAAGTCTTTGTAGACTTGAATTAGGCTGGATAATTGCAAAATTATGTCACTGAAAGTCAGTCTTGTTAAAAGCCTGTGAAATGCCAAGTGTGGCCTTTACTAAAGGTTGTGTAACAGAATGACTAAGAGGCAATTGTAGCCTAGTGTTAAAAGCTATTTCTTTGGTGGGGGGGGAGTTAAATCATGACTGTCATACAAATATAAAATTAACGTTTGTGAAAGATTTTTATTTAATTTATTCATCAAAAAGGGAACCAGTAAGAACTTAAAATTTGTCCTAAGAATTCTGAGAATACATGCAACCAGGAATCCTGAAATGAATTTACAAATGGATATAAAACTGGTGAATAGCCACAAGATAGCGATCAATTATATGGCCCCAGGTAAAGTTTATTTACATTTTTATGGGCAATAATCATGGGTATTACTATCAGTTTTCGACAACATACAGAGTTATAAAACAGCTCCAAGCCAGTGAAAAGACATGCATGACCTGGAAGGGTAACCGAGAAAGGACATCCGTTTATCCTTTTGCTCATTTCCAAGTCTTTCACATTTCCTAACAGCCTCCCTCCTATGATCATAATTATTTCAAAGATTATTCTTGTTCACAAAAGAAGGCAGGTCTCATTTAGATTGGCCTAGCAGCTCGCTACATTTTAATTGCCTCTTCACTTGTCCATCACTTCAATTAAAATGCCATCTTCCCAAGAAACACCAAACTTCTTTATTTTGAATATTAATTCTTCCTTCAATAAATTAACATTATTTGTTTTTGTGACATTTTGGCCAAGTAAAGCCATCATAATATGTCTTTTCCTTCAAGTGGAACATTTGTGAACTGCAGAAACTAATGACATATATCTTTCCCAAGTATGTCTTTATCTTGAAAAATGAGTTCTTAGCATTGGGGAGCGATGACCTAGTTTGTTGTATTGTTGCTATCGCTGGGCTGGAGCACTAAAGAGCATGTAATAGCTCTGATTTACCTTTGAAAGTAAGACACATCACACAACTAAATCCAGCTTGACCAGTGGCCTAAAGAATTTCAACCACATTAATACCCCTGTTTTTGAAATCTGTCAACAGTTTCCTGTTTATAAAGAAACCAATCTAAAGACCCAATGAAGAGATGCTCCATGTATTTCTATAAATGTTCAACACATAGATGGACTCTACATTTGAAAAAACATTGTTATGTTAGTTATAATAGAAAACATTGGAAAACTTTTAAATGCACAAAGGGATAACATTTTTTGAAAAGCTGATTCGTTAACAACGTGTACTGTCATGCATTTTTTAAGTGATCATTTTTAAAACTATGTTTCCAAAAGGAAAAATACATGTAATCCATTTAAATGCAGTAGAACATAATGATTTACACCTACTTAAAATATATAATCATTGCAACAAGCCTTGAACAATAATGATGCATACTGAAAAGGAATGGGTTATAAGACACATTTTCTATTTTTGAAACAATTCCTCTGTATTGTTTCATCAATGTGTTACACATTTTTAAAAAAATAAAAGAAGAAAGAAATGGTGCTCTGTAAAGTCTCCTCCGTAGCCTGTAATTTGGGTCCTTGTAATAGAATAAAGGGTTTCATTATGCTTTGTTTTGAAACAGACGTCTGATGTCCTTCTCCTGGTGTGATTTTCATTATAGCTATTTTCAAAGTGCTTGAATTGGGATTAGTTACTTAGTAAGAGGCCTCTTGTTCTTTTAGTCACTAGCACAGTTTTTATATGACCAGAAATGCAGAATTCATCACTTTGTTGAGTTTTGTAAGAGCTGGGTCACCATGACCTTGAAAATCCCCAAAGATTAAGAGTTTCACTCTAATGATACCACCGTTTGAACAAGAGGTCTGAGATTCATCATCAGCTTCTAATCCTATACCTTTCTCAGGGCACAGGACCTAATCAGATTGATGCAACTTGACATGGCTGGGTTTTAGGAGGCGTGTTAATAGACTGAAGTCTTGCCCACTTGCCTTATTCGTGGAAATTGGCAGGTGCCGGGAAACAAGCTCTGGGGCGGTGTTGTGATCTTATTACAATAAAATCAGCCTCATGGAAAATATTCCACTGGTTAAATAACATTATGTGGCAAAAGGAATATCCCCAAACAGATTTATATTTTGTGAAACATATTAAGCTCCCACTTTATACATCCATAACACATTCTGAGAAGCAAAATCATATGATGCGATACATAGCAGTTCATATTTATAAATTTCCTTCGTGGCTTTTAAATGCATATGTTCATTCCCTCACCTCCTCTCACATTCCAGATAAAAACCTAAACCGAACTTGCTGTCTGAACGGAGGAGGCTACAATGCCAGGGTGTTCTTGAACCTGTTGTTTTTACTTCCACATATGCAATAAATATTGTATGAATATCATATGCATAAAATATCACATTAATTGGGTCTGGAGACTCAGGCTTTGGAGGGTGTTATATTCACCCCTCAGAGATAGACAGATGCTCTCAATCAAAATTTGGTTCAGATGTCGAGACTCAGGACACCACACACTCATGGACAGATTGCTGCTCACATAATGAAGCTCTCTGCAGAGAGCTGGGTGGGCTCCCAAGCACCGCTAAGAATACCTTGAGAGAGCAGAGAAAATAGAGTGGCTTGGAGTTTTGTGTCAGTTAGAGGGTGGGGGATGGGGTGAGGACTACCACATGTGGTGCAGGGCTTGCATTATTTGAACTTCAAATTGTTGTCAAGGAAGGGAGATTCTGGGCTATCTTATCACCTTTACCAAATGTGGGCAAAAGGGGAAGGAAAGAAGAATGGTGAGAATTAGAAGCTGTTGGCCATCACACATCAGAAATGGAGTCAAACATCATAAAAGAAGTAGGAATTTAGAATAAGTATCTATTCCCTTACTGTTCTCCCATAAACCTCTTACCACCCCCCCACAAACTTTTCCCTTTACAAATTCTTGCCCTCTCAGAATTGTAAATGGAAATTTACAGCACAGTGTCAAAAGGAACAAGTAAACTGATCATTATAATTACAGAGAAAGAACAAAAGTAAATATATGTACCATTAACTAATGAGAGCAGGTGAGAAGAAGGCATGAGTAGGACTGGGGAAGTCCAGCACGGAACAAGGTTGTGGAGGAGAAGTGGAAAGCAGTAAGGGAGATAAGAAATTTATGACCAAGGAAATAGGGTGTGCAAAGGCTCTGGAGAAAGAGCACAGCCCCCTGAGAAAATAGTGAAGAGCTCGGGCACGGCTGCTGTGTAGAAGAGTATTGAGAAATGAGGCCGGAGATTTCCACTCAGACCAGGTCAGGAACCACCCTGAGAATACTATCCCAGAAAAGTGTGGAATTAAAGGATGTTAAATAAGAAAGCAACGAGATTACATCTGTTAGGAAAACCACCTGGCAAGCCAACTGAAGGACAGATAAGATAGGAGGAAAGCAGACTAGAAACAAGGATGCTTGTGAGAAGGGGTTGCACTGGAACAAGAATGAGATGAGAAAACCACCTGCACTGGTCAGCAGCAGGGAGGGTGCAGAAGTGAGAAGAGCGATTTGAAAGACACAGCTGCTTCAGGACCTAGTCACTGGTTGCACGACTGTGAAGGGTAGGGCTGTGCAGAGTAAGTAATTAAAGTGCAGAGACAATTAGAAGCAACTCCCAGACTACTGACTTGAATGAGTGGGCGAAAAAGAACAGTGTTTTGAAGAAGTTGAGTGTGAGGCGTCTCTGTGACTGCCAGGCAATAGGCAAAGAGCAAGAGAGGCCATGAGAGTGAAGGCGGTGACACCCAACCACTCTGGGAGCAGACAGGGTAAGGCCCCCTCACCTGCGAGTACAAAAAGATAAAGGTTACACCTCATGATACCTCTCAAAGTAAGAACATTGTCCCTTAGGATAGTGACATACTCAAGAGCCTTTGTATGAGGAAAAGAAAGTTTAGAGTCCCTGAGGAAAAAAAAAGCTTAGAGCCAAGTATGTCCATACTATTTTGTAAATGTTTGTTTTAAGTGGCCAGAGGAGAGAGAAGAGGGAATTTCAGGGGAAAAGGGGAAGGGTTTGCAGGAACAAAGTTAAAAGACACATGGATAAAACTAGGGGGAGGGTGGTAATGGGAGGGAAGATGGGAGGGGGGTGGGTGGGCTTGATTGGGAGTAAAGGGGAGAAAAATGTACGTAAACAATCATTAAAATAAAAAAGAAAGAAAAAAAAAAGAATCAGCTTATTACTTGTCAGTCCTGAAAAAAAATCACATCCATTTAGTGATGTCAGCCTGGTGGAATATAGAAAATCATGTCCGAAAAAGTCAGGAAACACAAGTCGGAGCCGTGCACAATTACTAGTTGTTGCTTAATTGAAAAAGCAGCACAGGCGGAGTCACAAGTGCAAACAGCATGAAAGGGACACGAGGAAAAGGAGGCCACCATCCCCCTGCCAGAACCCCAAGTCTCCTCTCCGAAGGCAAGTCCTGCCAGCCTCTGGTGTGTTTTCTGGAAATCTGAGTCACTTTGCTGTGAACATGGAACTGGCTTTCCGCCTAATCTTTCAGAAGGATTTACCAATTGAGAAGTCCACTGTCCAGTTTCAAGACCCACAAAGCCAAGACTGTCTCAAGTAAATTAAGCAGCTGAGGAATGGATCAAAATAACCAATGGTTCTTAGAGCTGGTGGAGTCAGTTTTTACAAGCTGAGTGATTTATTATCTGCCTTCGTCTCCTACAAAGTTTCAGTTTTCCATCAGGCCTGTGGCTCCAGCTGGCCGCGCCTCACCGTGGAACCAACCAGCAGCACTGCACGCACACGAGGGGCAGCCTAGGGCTGCGGGACGGGTGCCCCAGCAGAGTTCATCCCTTCCTTAATTAGGGGGGTAAGAACAGTTGCCAGGAGAGAAAATACTTAGGGAGACATTTTTATTTAGTAACGCCCATTTCAGAAACAAAAGATTCAAGGACATAAATCATGACCACAAAATAGTTCAATCCTGAAACACCTTATTGTTATCCTATGGTCCTTTTAAATATAAGATGTTTAAATAAAGCCAAAAAATAGATAACTTTTTCTGATTGTAAAAGATATTGACATTTACAGTAGAAAATATGGAACAATAGGAAGAAGATTAAAATAACCATTGTCTCCACCTGAAGATAACCATTATTAATGTCTGTCTAGCTATAATTCCTTTCCTACACATTACACTTGTACTTAAGATTTTATTTTTGAGGGTTTTTTTCCCAACACACTAAATTTCTTCCATAGATTGAAATCAAAAGAGGTAGCTCATTGCAGCGGGCTCTTTGTGTCCTTGGCCCCAGGCAGGAGCCAGCTGTGTCGGCAGGTGTGGGAATGACGCACTTCCATTGCAGCAGGTGTCGGAACATCCCCTCCCTGCACCTTCTCTCTCCTCCAGGGCTGCCCTGAGCTGCAGAAACTATTCTCAAAACCCACTCCGTAGAAGGCAGAGATTAAGCAAGAATGACTTGCACCTGTGAGAAAGATTTTTTGTTTAAGAGTCTCTTTAAATAGTGGTTAAGATAGATTTGCCTGGGAGCACTGTGGGTTTGGTTTTAGCGTTGGGAGAAAGCTCAAAGGTAACTAGGGGAGATTATCTGTGCCTGTTTGTTTACTGCAGGCTGGCTTGAGCTTCCCCAGAATTCAGATTGTATGTTTTTTTTTCTCCTGTAGGTTAATTTTAAAAATAAAAGAGGGGAGGAACACAAAGAGTCTGATATGATTAGAAATCTTCCAGTTGCAATTTCATACTCATCAAGTTAAAGCTACTTTTAAAATATAGTTCCTAATGGAAGTAGAATATTTATCACTGCCTTAAAGGATACCAAATACTCTTCCAATACATGCTGGTGCCATCGATAACTCAGGGTATGAGTCAACACGGGAAGGGCAAATTACATGGTTAGGCTAGAACACAGCACCAAATGTTCCCATCAAGTTATACTCTATGCTTAAAGTCAGTAGATCTCTTTTTGCACCAACAGACATTGCTGTACTGCTCTTTTAACAAAGTGACATTGATGTTACTGAACATCAGGCAAAACTAAAGGTATACACCAGTAAGAATAGTAAATATTAAAGGAAAATTCTGCTAAAGACACTGCTCAGTGCAGCAAAATGAACAACAAGGTATTTTCCACTGAAAAATAAGCATTGCATATAGACTCCAAGGGGAATACATCTTCAGTTATCATATACTCTATCACAGCATTTTAAAGACCCTAAGATAGATGTCAAGAGTGTTGATTTTTACCACCATCTTCTATAACTTAGGCTATGTTGAAAATTTTTTAAGGACAATAAACTACAAATGTAAAATTAATTAATCATTTTGGATGTGTTTGGTTTTATTTTGCATCTTGGCTCAAGTCTAAGGATCTAGTGTGGTAACCTTCTGATTTCAAAGGAAAAATAGAGGTCTAGAAAGTAGCGGAATAGTCCGGCCAATTAATTGGAGAGCCATTTAATGCCGTCTTTAAGGAAACTAATTTAGGCATAACATCTGGACTCTTGCCCTGCTCCCTTAACCAGGGAGACTGAATAGGGTGCCATGTCTCCCTGGCCAGACATCACTGTCCACGCAAATCCTTTAACCAACGGGCACTTTAACCTCAGTCCTTCATGTGTGTCTTGGTATCGTTGGGAATGCATGTTCTTCACTCCACCGATGAAGGAGGGTGAACAACTGAAATTTGACAGACTCCCATTGTTGTCAACTACCTGCATTTGAGAGCAGATTCAAGTTTGAATTTGCAATTGTCATAATCCCTCGGGTTTTTTCTAATTTGGATCCTGTTAACCCACACCTTCCTTAATCCCGTGCATCCTCACTTGCTCCTTCCAATTAATTTAACTACATTTTTTAAAAAGTTACATAGGAACCTTAAAAAACACAAACATGTTTAAAGAAAATTCAAGCAATAGAAAACTGCACGTGCTTAGAAATAGAAAACAAGGTAGGTGTTACTTGCTGTCCCTCGGGCCCTCTCTACAGCAGCCACTGTCACCAGATTTGTACCTCCTTCCAGAAATAGTCCCAGATGTGGGTGCACACAGGTGTGTTTATGTAAACGTGTAGCCTTTTTCACAAAGCGGGAGCCTACAGTACATATTGGCAGTGTTTTCCTCCTCCATACGGCACAGTTAGTATAACGAGGTATGTGAAGAATACTATTATATACGTCTCTGTTATTATGTTCTTACATGCAGTCAAGCTTGTCAAGGTCACTTTCAACTAAAAAATCTTGAAAGTGCCACCTATGTTCTCCTCTAGATGTTCAAGCACAGCCCAATGAGAGAGAGAGAGGCTACAGCACTCAGATTCTCTCTACCCAGCAAATACTGATTAGCTTTCAACAGGCTACGAACCCACTCAACAGTACTGTCGTCCTGCCCACATTATTTCATTTCAGCACTCTGGGGGGTAAGCCGAAGCAATGAGAAACTTGAACATGTACAGAGCCATTTCCTCAGTTACCTTGAGTTGCCATTTGTATTGATTTTCCCCCTACTCCTTCAGGCTTAAAGAGAAAAAAAACAAACAAACTTCAAAGCTTATACTTTCTTACATGCAACATGCTATGAACAGTAAGCTCTTACTTAATGAGAATGTTGAGAACAGTAACAAAATAAAGGTAGTGATGAGACTAAAATCTATGAGCCAAAGTTGCAAGATTATCATGGACCACAGATTCTCATTTCTTTCCAGGGGACTTCTGAAGTGTTTTAAGTTCAAAGACTCATCACGGCATTGCATACCTGGGCACCACAGAACAGGCCATTCCTGTGGGTCGGACCAGCACCATGACCAGGTGGGTCTCTGTGAGCATTTCTACCCACGTATCTTTGGGGAACGCTGCGACTTCTACACGTAGAGATCTCACTTTCCTGCATGAGAACTCACTGCTGCGAAGCATAATGAATACATTCAGTGGATCGTGGCACTTTTCACTGCTACATAAACTTTTCAGGGAGTATGTACCATATGTTTTCCATTTCTTAAAGCTTCTACTTCTGGTTCCTCTTGAAGGCATATCTCACTTGGCATATATGTCTGTGCTTTCCAGTAAGTGAATAACCCAATAAAAAGAATCACCTTAACCATCATATAACCCCATGCTTCACACTGAATCATATACACTATGGTCTTGAGAAGTCACGATATTTAGTCTGGGGACAACTTCCCATGACACGAACATGCTTTTTGAAAGAAAGTATATCAGAACCACTTTGGGGAAGATATGAATACAAAATTAGGCCACATATGGTTTCAAAGCTGGAGTTTATCAAAGATACATATTCAATCATCGGTGAAACTGAAAGGGCTCATTTTTAAAACATAGAAAGAGGAAAACAAGTTAGTCATAATTTAATTGTGGATGCTCTGCATTTATAGGTACGCTCCATTTTTGTGAAGTCTGTACACTTCAAACTTTTGCGAGAATGTCACTTCAAACTGTATCGTTCCCTTATACGGATGTCACCCTCCCTTTCTCATCCTCATGTCACTGCGTGTCTGCTGGATGCGCCAGCTGGGGGCTGCCTGCAGAGAGAAAGCACTGCCGTGGTTACCTGTGCACATACAGCTAATTTGATTCCTTAAAGGAAAACAAACTGATAATCAGATATTCTGATTATATCTATAATATCTAATTATTCTAATAACTATGGTTATTTGAGATTGCTAATGATGTGAGTCCCTGGATGCAATCCAATATACATTTTACATGTGTGTTCACTTTTCCTAACTAGATATTTGACATCTCTTCCTTTGATCTTTTCATACCCTCCAAAATGTAAGATCTACAACCTCAAACATTTGAAAACTTCTATTTTATAAAATTTCAAGGTTTTTATCCATTTATACCTATATTAATCAACAATGCTATGATAATCATATTTTTCATTTAATGAATGTACAGATACATATTATATATATCTATAATATAATATAATTTTCATGTTAAATGCATTTAATATGACATTTAATGTCATATTAAATATGACAATCATATATAAAAATAAAATAAATATATAACAACCTTACAAGGAAGGTATTACCAAGGTGGGAAATTGACAACCAGGGAAGCTATGTAACAATATACCCATGTATTCATGTGGTGTGTGGAAGCCAAACCTACTGCAGGCAAGCTCTGACTACACGGCAAGGAGTGAAGTCAGGGCCAGAGGCTTTTACTGTTGTTGCCACAAGCAACAACAGAAGAACCAGGCAGAAATGCTCTATCTTTGCTTCTGTTGTAACGGTCCCAGTGAAGGAATATGATTAGCCTAATGGGGCGTATGCTCACTGCAGAACCAATCAATCACTTTAGCCATATGCATATAATATTACTTTTGGACAAACTTGTGGTCAGTAGACACAAAACTGAGTGGAAGCCCCACCAGCATTCTATGGACTGAGTGGTGGTGGTGAAGTCCCTAATAGAAAGATGAGTGATCTCACCATACTGGGAAGGGTGAGGGTGCTACAACAAGCGCGCGCGCACACACACACACACACACACACCACACCACACCACACCACACCACACCACACCTTCAAATCCCTTTAACATGCCTCCCATTGAGAAATGGGTGTAAGTCTGCGGACTTGAAGCGATCCTGTGGTGGAAGTGATGCTATCCATTTTCCAGTTCTAAGAAGTAAGAAACGGGCAGCTCTCCTGTCTCTTAGAATGCTCACTCTCCGTCACGGGCCACAGTGTCACAGGGAAGTCAGTGGGAAAGCCCATGCAGAGAGCATGGGAATCCCAAGGCCCTCACCCCCAGCTCACCTCCCTGTCATCAGCCAGGACCCCACAGCCAGTCCTGTGAGTGAGCCATCCTCTAGTTCATGCTCCAGCTCCCAGGCAACCTGGCCCAGCTGGAGCTGCAGACACAAATCTTCCCTGATGAGTCCTGCTGAAACTGTACCTTTGTGATTCAATTATTTTTGTTCTTTGAAGTCACAACGTATTGGAGTATCTGCTATATGAAAATAGATAACTAGAACCAGTCACCAAGGTGCGTCTTTCCTTTGTACTGAACACACAAACTTTGCTCAGCACCTGCTTCATAGTCCTCTAAGTACACGCACTGGGCTAAGCACACTGTAGTTGTGCTATAAATATTCATGAAATAATTGAATTATACATTCAGAAGGCATTATCATCTCTTTGTAAATGGATAAATGGCACCAAGAACTTAAATGAATTGCACAAGTGGGTCTTAAGCTAAGCTGGAAATAAAAGATTTTCATATGAATGCTTTATCTGTTAGGACCCTCAGAATAGTCTCTTTCCATTAAGTAAAATCCAACTCTTCTTTTTCTTCTGAACAAGATGGTGGGTGGCTGGGAATGCTTTCTGAGCTTTAGAAATAAGCATGGTAAAACATCTGCAAAGATGGGCTATAAACCATTAACAGTAGTTAATTTGGGAGAGTAAGACTTGGAGTTTGAGAAAGCAATTATTTTTACCTTCTGTGCCACTTTTATTTCTTACAATGAACATGCATTAATTTTTTACTTTTAAATGACATTAAATTAGATCTAGTAAGGAAATCCACCAAAATGTTAGCAGCAAATGTCTTGCTTATAGGATTATAAGAGTTTTACATGACATTTAATATCCAAATGATATATTGATAGTGAAAATGTATTCCCCTACAGCTCTCAAAAAATTTAATTTCAAATTCTTGTCCATTAAGATCCCCAAAGTAATATAACAAAAAAATTTCATTGTGCGTCATCTGGATGTGCTGCACAAAATCCATTGTAACACACCACAAGCTCCGATCCGCATGCAGAGAAGAGGATCGCACATCTGGCCACCTCCCCCTGCAGGCACCGGGAACCATTACAGGACGGTTGTGCTCTCATAGGACATAGCACCAGTAAGAAAATTGCAAGTCCCTTCCTAATTAAACCATTTTACTCTTGAAACCTTTGTCTTGCCACTGCATTTTCTAGGAAAGAAGTTTGAAACACGCCCTTTCTCAGCGTTATGGTTAAGTGAGAAGACAGTAGAGTCCATCTGTGTCTGGCTCTGAGGTTCAAATACTGCTATGGGACAGTAAATCTTCAGTACTTGCGAAGCCTTCACACTTACGTAAAAGCTAGAAAAAATGGTTAATATGGTACCCCAGACTTTCTTCAGTTATAACTGAAAATTTTCTCTGGGCACAAAATTGCAGGGAACTCACACTTTGTTTCTTGATTTTCTATTTCTCTAAGCAGACTGAGTCATTTTCAGTACACATTACAAGTTGTCAAAGACCAACCTCGTATTCATTCATTTACATAGTCAACCGATAGCTAAAGAACAGGCACCATTCGACAGGCAATATACTGAAGAAATATGGAGTTGAGAGACATAGAGAGAATAATTCTTACTCTTTTTAAAAGACTTCATGTATTTGTTTTTAGAGAGGGGGGAGGAAGGGATAAAGAGAGGAAGAGAAACATTAGTGTGACATAGAAACATCGCTCAACTGCACCTCTACCCACCCTGATGCAGGGACCGACCCACAACTGAGGCACGTGCCCTGGCTGGGAATTGAACTGGTGACCTTTCACTTCGCAGAACAATGCCCGACAAACTGAGCTACACTGGTCAGGGCAACAATTCTTACTCCTAACTAAATGTCCAAGAGAAGAATCTCTTATCTGCCACGGGCTATATTTAGTTGCCTACCCAGAAATAATCCCTGTTCTCTGTGTATCAAATTTATACAGAAAGTGGGATGGTGGTTACCGGAGTCTGGGGAGCAGGGATGATGAGGAGACATTAAGGGATATGAACCTTCTGTCAGAAGACTGTTAAATCCCGAAGGTACAGCATGTTGACTATAGTTAATACTAATGTATGGTACACTCGAAATTTGGTGAGAGAGTAGATCTTAAGTGTTCTCACCATACACACAAAATAAATGGTAACCATTTGAGATGACAGATATGCTAATTAGTTTAATTGTGGTGATCATTTCACAATGTGTACATGTATAAGATTATCATATTGTATCCCTTAAATATACAAGTATATAATTTGTATGCATTAATCATACCTCAATATAGCTGGAAAAAAGTGGGCGGTAGACTCAACAGACACCTCACCAAAGAAGATATACAAATGGAAAATGAGCATATGAAAAGATTTCCCATATTGTATGTCATCAGGGAAATGGAAATGAAAATGGGATACCACTACAGACCTGTTAGAATGACAAAACCCAGAACACGGACACCAAATGCTAGCAATGGTGTGGCGCAACAGAAAGCCTTATTCACTGCTGATGGAAGCAAAAATCAGTTTGACAGTTTCTTACAAAACTAAACACATTTTTACCATGTGATCCATCAATTGCACTCCTTGTTACCTAAAAGAGCTGAAGAGTTTGTCCACTCAAAATCCAGCACGAAGACCTTTGTGGCAGCTTTAATCGTAACTGCCAAAATGCGGAAGTGACCAAGATGTCTTTCAGTAGGTGAATATGTAAGCAAACTGTAGTGTATCCAGAAAATGGAGTAATATTCAACACTAAAAAAAGTGAGCTATCAAGCTATGAAGACATGAAGGAGACTTAAATGCACATTATTAACTGAGAGAAGACAATCTTTAAAGGCTATAAACTGTAGGATTCCAAATATATGACAGTCAGCGATTTGGGGAAAGGGAGGGGTGAATTAGCAGAGCACAGAGGATCTTTATGGCAGCAGAACTATTCTGCATGATATCACAATGGTAGATATACGTCTTACATCTGTCCAAGCCGCCAGAATATGCAACACCAAGAGTGAATCCTAATATGAACTATGAACTTCATGTGATAATGATGTCAATGCAGTTTCATCAGTTGTAACCAATGCACCATTTTGGTGCAGGATGTTGAAAGCTAGGGAAATTAGGGGTGGGTAGATAGGGAGAATACGGGAGTTCTCTGTACTTTCTGCTCAATTTTTCCGTGAACCTAAAGCTGCTCTAAAAGAATAAAGCTTGTTGATTTTTTTCAAAAAAAGAGTAGAGGAAAAATGATGTTAAGAGTTATCATCTCTAGGCAATAAAATGTGGCTGCCTTTTTTTTTTTACTTTTCTACATTTCCAAAATTAACCACTATTATGATTCATTGACTGCTTTACTTTTCTAATAAGCAATGTACATTTCCTGATGATATCTGAGGTTTTGCCCTTCTCTTAATTCCCAGCATTGCTATTCTAACTTAACCTTCGATAAACTCATGCCTGAACTACTGCCACAGGACCCGAACAAGGTCCCCCATTGTCACATCTGTGCTCGGATTAATCCCACCTGCATTATCACATATCATTCTCCCTTTAGTGCCATTCCACCATGCTACTTGTCACATTCCTTAAAGTCTTTGGTGTATGCATGGTCCTCTTCTTAAATCCCTCCCACCCATCCAGAGCTGGTTCATGCTCCCTCCCCACATACACATTCCTCCATTCACCTTCTTCAAATGCTCTGATCCACAGTGATTGCTTTCATTATTTCATTTCATTTCATAAAGCAAAGGCCAAGGCTTTAGGAAACTGACTGTATACCACTGTGCACCATGCTTTGGTTTTATGGTCTGTGGTATATGGCGTGTCTCCTCAACCAGATGGTGAACCCTGTCGCGTCAGGTACCACGCATTATGCCTGCCTTCTCTGTCATCAACTCCACTCGATGGGCAAAATGACACCATATACGGAACGTGCTTGAAAATACCCTAGTAAAAGCACGGGTGGGGGATAGATTTAAAAGAAGATGAACACAGTAACACCACATTGACATTTGCTGAATACAGATGTTAATTACATGGGGATTAAAAATACAATTTCCCTAGTTCGTGTGATTTTTGAAATTTTTCATTATAAAATGTTCTGAAAAGGAACTACGAAGAGTTTAAGACTATTAGATTCCATTTCAGAAACTAAATTATCAGAAAGGCTTGCATCCAACATCACTCTCTAAGTCATGTCTTAAAGTCTTTTCCAAATTATTTACACAGTCAAATCCATTCCTTTTGCACACATATGCTTCATTTTTAATATAGACCATTTCGCTTATACAAAAGTTCCTATTAACTGTTAAGTCCCTAAGATGTGTTTCCATTTATATAAATAATGTGAAAATGAAGTAACCTAAAAATTAATCTGGAAAATGAAGTTCCTGACTGGTGACATCACAGTTCACTGTCCAAAGGCCAGGCGGGCCCCACCTCTTAATTTGCATCATTTTCATACACTGGCCTGAATCTGGGTTAGACAATGGTAATGTTATTGCCTGCTTAATTCACTTATTTGTTTATTTAGTTTATGAATCATTTTCATTAAATAGAAACATCAAGGAAGTTGAGCCCTCCCATTTAGAGCTTTAAAAAATGTAAAATGAGGTAGAAAGATTATTTTAATCATGGAAAAAATGCTGCTTTTTGAAAGAATTTTTTCATATTAAAATCACAATGAAAAACAAACAAAAAACGGGGGCCCCTCCCGCCATGTGACCTCTTCAGCTGTGATAAACGGAAGCTTATGAAAGTGTTGCAGTCCCTATTCAGCAACTCGGAAAATGCAAACTTGCAAAGTCTCCGTGGAGGTGCCCAAGACTCTTCTTGTGTCGACCCACAGCAGAAGCAGAAGTGGAAAAATGCATGGGAATGCGAGCCGGGTAATGTGCCCACACGCGCCTTCGAATAGGTGGGAATGTCTATCACACAAATGACTCCTCATCATCTCTGTCCCTGTCGTGCTTGCTTTTCAAACACCCGATAATGTGGTCTCTAGCTTGGAATTGCACGCAAGGGCACATACCTTCCCAGTCCTCATTTTCCTCACTTATTAAATTGAGATAATAACATACATACCCCACAGAGCTGTGGTTATTAAGTGAGATAATGCATGTGAAATGGCCACAGTGCCTGGTATAACGAAGTCTTAATGCAGAAATAATAATAGAACTTTAAAAAGTAGTTATGGAATCATTTTCTTCTTCTATTTATTTTCATCACGCAAAGTTTTGGGTGTCGTTATAGACAGATGCTGTGACACCGTAGGTGGAACTCTTGCCCCTCATGGCCCTGAGCCACCCTCTTGCCTAGGCCCCCGTCAGCTCTCTAGGACAAGGATCTGGTAAGAGACAATTCCAGAGATCTGTTGTGGTGCCCGACCTAAGAAAAAGAACATAGGATGACAAATACAGAATTATTCAAAAATGTGTGTGCTTATTTAGAACAAGAAGAAAAATCACAAAAATTATCTATAAAAGTCTGAAAAATACCACCATCATTGCAAAACCCAGAACACACATCCAGAGCATATGTTCCTACTTTTTGTAACCTACATACTCTTTGGTCACTTTCTTACATGGAAACAATTTTGTAACTCATTTTCTGTCAGAAGAATAGAGTGTTAATTCAGTTGGATTAAGTTTTGTGTTTTGGTGGTGTTCATAAAATGCGTAACTTGACACATTGATGTACTTTCTGTGTGCAGTACTGCTACAGGAGAGTGCCTCGCAAGTGGAAGTCCTGAAATGTTCAATTTTGTACTGTTTCCATAAAAAATGTAGTGTTATTTATAATTTTATATGTTGCATATATTCCCATGAAAAATAAGATATTAGAGAAACACGCCTGAGGTCATACTGCTGGCAGGTTGCTGAGCTGGGATTCCACTCCTGACAGCTGGCATTCGTCACTCCTCACACTGTCACCCACCGCTCCGTGCAACGGCTCCAGCCCAATCCAGACCTCTGGTGTCCTGATCGACTGTGAGGAGGAGAGGAAGGAAGGAAAACAAACCAGCATCTACTGAATATTTGCTGCATGTCAAGCTCTTTTTTTAAAAAAATTTTATCTTAATTGCTATTCAAGTACAGTTTTCTGTCTTTTGCTCCCATCCCAGCCCATCCACCCATCCCTCCCCACCTCCCTCCCATTTCCACTGCCCCCTAGTTTTTGTCCATGTGTCCTTTATATTTGTTCCTGTAAACCCTTCACCTTTTCCCCTGAAATTCCCTCCCCTCTCCCCTCTGGTCTCTGTTAGCCTATTCTCTATTTCAGTGTCTTTGACTATATTTTGCTTGTCTGTTTGTTTTGTTGTTTAGGTTCCTGTTAAAGGTGAGATCATATGGTATTTATCTTTCACTGCCTGGCTTGTTTCACTTAGCATAATGCTCTCCAGTCGCATCCATGCTCTTGTAAAGGGTAGGAGCTCCTTCTTTCTTTCTGCTGCATAGAATTCCATTGTGTAAATGTACCATAGTTTTCTGATCCATTCATTTACTGATGGGCACCTAGGTTGCTTCCAGCACTTGGCTATTGCAAATTGTGCTGCTATGAACATTGGGGTGCATAGGTTCTTTTGGATTGGTGTTTCAGGGTTCTTAAGATTATGTCAAGTTCTTATGTTTGTCCATTTCCTTATCTCATTTGCTCCTCAAAGATTCTGAAAGGTCAATGTCACTTCCCCAATTTACAAATGAAGGAATTGATACTGTGAGAAGTTCAAGATTACAACTCTAAGAGAGGTAACTGTAGGGAACCAAAGTCCATGTTCTTTCCACTATGTAAATCTAACTCCTTGCAAATGTGTAAAATTATAAAATGAGACTTTAAACTGACTTATTTTATTTATTTAATGAATACCCTTGTTGGCTCCATCCTTTCTTGGGTTGTAAACCATCTAAGGGAAGCACTTAGTATTTACTGCCCCAAACACCTCTCAATGATGGTCGATCTGATGCAGAACCAGTGGCTGATTGATGGGCACTTGGCAAACCCATGTTGCTGAGGAAAGAAAAGGAAACATTAGAAATACTTACACAGTTACGTATTTTGGCATTTACAACATAGATGCATTTTTGCCTCATCCCTCCAACGTTCAGTGAAACACCCCAAAAGAACTTCCAAATTACTCAAAAATCATTTGGCCACTTTTTATCTCTAACAGTACCAGCACACTAGTCAATACAATGTCCACAATACTAACAAAACCAAGAATCTCCTTGTGAAGGCTTCCTTGTTCTCGTGGGGCATTTTGGGTTTGGCATGATTTATTACGGTGAGGGAAAGGACTACCTTCTTGTTTTACGTATATATTTTTATATTGTGGTAGGATACACATAATACAAAATTTACCATTTTTGAGTGTACCCTTCGGTGGTATGAAGTACTTTCACATTGTGGCACAAGCACATCATCAGTCTCTTCCAAAGTGAAACTGTGTAACCATTAAATATTAACTCCCCACTCCCTCCCCCACCAGCCCTTTATGCCCTCCTTTCTGTTTCTATGAGTGTCACTGCTCTAAGCACATCATATGACTGGAATCACACAGTATCTGTCCCTTTGAGAGTGGCTTGTTTCACTCGGCACAACTTCTTCAAGGTTCTTCTATGGTATAGCACTGCTTCAAAACTTCACTCCCTTTTAAGGCTGAATAATATTCCATTGTATGTATATATCACATTTGCAAACTGTTTTTATTTTTTGGCTATTGTGAATAATGCTGCTATACAAGCTCTGTCTGGGAAAAGTCCAGCCATTGTTAATATAATGAGAATGGTTTGTGCAACATGGATGTAACCTGGCAGCCAAGTAGAGTGGACTGGAGTGTGCAGGTGTAAACAATGACAATCTCATTGTACTAGTCAGTGAGGGGCAGTAGATGCCATTAAGTGAGTATGTGTACTGTGTGGCCATGGCATGCAAAATGACTGAACAAGTAGAGCGTCGAATCTGCCTCAAGTTTTGTGTTAAGCTTAAACGTTCCTCTGTAGAAACTATTCAGATGATTCAGAAGGCTGCAGGTATGGGCAACTGATGCTTGGCAGCTTCATCATGACAATGTGCCTGCTCATGCATCACATCTCATGCAAGTTTTCTGGTGAAACCTCAGATTACTCAAGTGACTCAGCCCCACTATAGCCCAGATTTGGCATGCTGTGACTTCTAGCTTTTCCCAAAACTAAAGTCATCAGATTGTCGATGAGATTCAGGAAAATATGATGAGGCAGCTGATGGTGATTGGGAAAACTGTGTGAGGTTCCAAGTTGCCTACTTTGAAGGAGACTGAGGCATCATTGCCTATGTGCAATGTTTCTTATGTTTTATATCTTCTTGAGTAAATGTCTCTATTTTACATATTATATGGCTGAATATCACCTGGATAGGCCTCATAAACACTGGTGTACAAATACCTGTTGTATAACTTCAGATGAAAAATTAGCACTGTTAGTTTAAAAATTAGCACAGGTGACCCTTAGAGCTCCACCCCAGCAGTTGGGTCTGAGGAAGGAGCAAAGAGGCTTCCTCTCTGAGGTTCTGCCAAGTCACTGCTTGTCAGAGGTAGATCCTCATGTAAGAGGCTTTGGCCAGCATTACTCAGGGTTATCCTATCATGGTTGTCATGGGCCAGTCTGACAACAATAACCCATCTTATGTCATACACATTCATCCCGGGATCCAGGTAAAGTTCCCTCCAAATGCAGGGAGGTGAAAGACTCTGTTTCCCTAGTGTCTCCAGTTGACAGAAAGACAGGCTCATTCTACTAACTTCAGTGGGGAGCTGATCTGGGGCAACCACACCAGGCAAGATCAGAGGTCATCTAGCTTTGGGAGCTAAAATAAGGCTAGACTTCATGGGTGAGTGTTCTTTTTAATTAAGGTAAGTATATACTCTTCTTCTGTCCTTTGATTAATCAAGGATCTTAGAGTAATTAGATACTATAACACTAATCATAATCTACAAATGATATGATTACTGTATGCAAATATATTATTATTATTATTTTAAAGATTTTATTTATTTATTTTTAGAGAGGGAAGGGAGGGAGAGAGAGAGAGAGAGAGAAACATCAATGTGCGGTTGCTGGGAGACATGGCCTGCAACCTAGGCATGTGCCCTGACTGGGAATCGAACCTGCGATGCCTGGTTCACAGCCCGCACTCAATCCACTGAGCTACACCAGCCAGGGTACAAATATATTAGTTTTAAGGATAGGCTTTATGCATGAGTGAATTGCTGGCTCTACATTTATTTCATATTTAAGCTTCATTAATTGATAGATTTATCATTTTTAGGCTTCTATGTATGATCAGTTTGGCATTATAGATCATCCATTTAGGAAACTCTAAGAAACATTGATTTATGCCCTTTTCATTTTTTTATTGTTTTTCAAGTACAATTGTTTCCATTTTCACCCCACCACCCCCACCCCTGCCCCACCCATCCCTGCCTCCCGCCCTCAAACCTACCCTCTTTGGCTTTGCCCACATGTCCTTTATCCAAGCTCCTCAATGGCTCTTGCCCTATTATCCCTCTCCCCCCTCCCCTCTGGTCACTGTCAGTTTGTTCTTTATTTCAATGTCTCTGGTTGTATTTTGCTCGTTTGTCTGTTTTGTTGATTAGGTTCCACTTATAGGTGAGTTCATATGGTATTTCTCTCTCACCACCTGGCTTGTTTCACTTAGTATAATGCTTGGACATTATAATGCTTTTCTCATCACCATGGGAAACTCAACAAAACATGTTTTCACTGTATTCAAATCGGCATAACCTACAGGTAAGAAAATATTTCCCAATGAAGCTTATTTTACCTTACCTACTCTTCTTATTCTTAAGAACAGTTTTGTTATTTCATACAAAGAATATTTAGTTTTTTGCTTGTTTTTCATTTGTTTTTAAGTGGGTTTTTCCCCCTGCAGGCCTAGCTAATAATGGGATTACCATATATTTGAAACAAACATCCCCAATAAAGATAATAGCAGATGCCCACTCTGTGTATCACACTCTCCAGCGTGAGTCCCTACTGGGGTCAGTTATACACTGCACATGCAGAACAGGGTTCTTGCTCTGGTGACGTCATGTTGTTAAACAAGGAAGTCACAGTCTACTTATACAATGAGAAAGAGAGTGACAGAAGGAGGCTGGGTTAGGGTTCTTACCGTCTCCTTCACCAGAGCTCACTCCTGACTAGTTGGCAATGCCTGGGGGTCTGCTTCCACATCCCCGAGAAATAAAACAGGGTTTAATGGGGCAACCACTCTTAACTGGGTGCTAATTTTATTGAGCTTCAGGATAATAAATTTAGACCTCCATGCAGAGTCCCTTGACTGATCAAAGAAGAGAGGCCAGGAGGAAGCTGGTGAATAGAAGTGTCCCTGTCTTGTGACAATCCTCACCCTGTATTCCCAAGACCAAGTACCAACCTGCGCTGGGGCCAGGACAAGGGTCAGGGTGTGGACAACATTAGGTTACCTCCTTTTTTCTTTAGGATTTCTTCAGGAATGTGGGGAGGCTACCCAGCAATATAGAATCACTCTGCATTTCACTGTATTTCAATGATTTGAAGACAGGTTTATACATCCCAATAGCTCTGAAAGCTAGATATGTCTTATGATTGATCACCATTCACCAGACAGCAGCTGTGGCCTAATTATTTCTTGAGCATGCATGAACTTTATTTTATCTCTATTCTCCTGAAATTTTCAGGAGTGATATCTGATTTTAACAAATCTATGTTATATCTACAGAAGTAGAAAGGGGCTCCTTCAATAAATATGAGATCATAGAGAAGGCATTGTGTCATGGTTTAATTGTTAGCATTTTTTTCCTCTCTGGAATACCCAATAATGGTACATCTCAAAAATGACATTTTACATTTGATGAAAGTATAGTGATTGATAGAAAAGCTTAATTTATTTCTTCATTCTTATGCTCTAAAAAGTACAGAAATTCTAATCTCTTCTTCCCACACCCAGAGGATCCTTTTGTGCGTTTTCAGGATGCATACATCCCTGTAACAGCCACTTTAGAAACAACTCGACAAGTGATTTCCTCTTGCTTAACAACAATAATACAAACATTGTTAAGAGCATTAAAGAAGGAAAAGGATTTGATCTTCTTAGAGACAGTTTCTTCTTGAATGTGAGCTTTTATCAGAACCGCCCTGCCTGCCTGCATGGCTGGATGACTCAGGGCACAGCTGAGACGTCACTGGAGACCTTGATTAGCTCACTGGCTAAGTGAACGCAGCTGTTTCCTCCTAAAGTCTTCAAAAACTGTAATCAAATGATTCTTCACTTCCCTCAGTTCCACAAAAATCTGAATGGCTGATATGAAAGGAATATTAATGCAAAAGGAAATCACCTCTTCCTGAATTACTATTCAAATAAACTGTACTTTATTTTTCCAAAATGTACAAAACCCTCTCATTTCTTGCTACTCAAAGTATGACCTCAGAGCTCCACCCCAGACTGGCTGAAGCAGAATCCGTACAATGGAATCCTACTTAGCCATGACAAAAGACAAAATACTGCCCTTTGTGACACCATGGATGGACCTTGAGAATATCATGCTAAGCAAAGCAAGTCAGATGGAGAAAGTCAAGAACCATATGATTTCACTCATACGTGGTATGTAAAGCAGAAAGTAACAAACAAGACAAATAAGACAAACAAAAGCTCATCAACACATACAACAGTACAGTGGTGTCCAGAGGGAAAGAGGGGTGGAAGGAGGTGGCAAAGGACAACGGAGTCCAAATATATGGTGACAGAAGAGGACTTGACGGGTGCTAAATGCACAATGCAATATACAGATGATATCTTACAGGACTGAACACTTGAAATCTATAAAATTTTATTAACCAGTGTCACCCTGTTAGATCTAGGCAGGCCTAGGAGGAATGAAAATCACCAGGTGAGAAAATGGTACTGTGGGAAGGTGCCTGCAGACCCTACCCAGGAAGATTAGGGTCTGGAGTTGGCTTACCCAGCATAACAGGATGCAACTTTCACCCAGCAACCAGCTCTAGCCAATCAGACTCTGATATCCCAAACAGCAGGGTTTTGAGTTTAAAAATCCTGATCTAAGAACAGCCGAGTGAGTCCCAACCTCCTTTGCTTGGCCCCACTTTCCTCTTAACCTCCCTCGGTTGGCTCCGCTCTCCTTCTTATTCTCTGATAATAAACCCTGCTTTCCTTAGCTCGCTGTGTCTGTCTGGTTTCTTGATAAACTCAGACCTAACACACCTCTATAAGTCTAATAAAATGTTTTGGGGAAAAAAAGATCTTCATGTGACACCCTCAGGTTTTAGGGGCACTGCTCTAGTTCTCATCTGTGTTTGGACTGAATGAGATAGTGATTTTTTTTTCTTGAAAGAAGTCATTGCATGTATTAATCTTGGGACTGGCATTTGTATTCTCTTTCGTAGGAACTTAAGTTTATTTTGATTGTGATGAGACTCTTCCTGACAAAGTCTGATGAAGTCTCTTAGCAGCTCAGCACTGATCTTCAAAGTCCCATTTGCAGCTCTCTCTTCTGAAAAGAAATCTTGAACCTTCTTGCTGAGAGACCAGCTTTAAAAAGTGTGTCCAGGCAAGAGAAGAAAAGCTGTTATTTCAAAGACGGATGAAGTGCTTTCATTCCCTTTTAAATCAGGAATTCCACAGCCTATCTAGTTTGTCCTATGGATTATTATTTTTCCTGATCTGGAAGAAGAATGTATCGAGTTATATAAACTAATGGAAAAACATCCCAGCACATGCAGTGTTTTCTTATCCTCCTGCCCTACTTTCTCCCACAGGGCACTGTTCCACCCAGACTGCATCAGACGAGTGAGAAAAAACGTACTAGTTCAACAAGTAACCTCGGTGTGCCTTCCAGGAGTCTGGCATATTGGGATACAACCCTCAGTTCCACAACAAAGAACATGTTGGTAAAAGAGGCACATCTTTTGAGATAGTGTTTCTTCCAATATCAAAACCCCACCTATTTTAGATACTGATTTAGGACTTGGTGATTTCTTTTTTGTTTAGTAGTAGTGATGCATATATCGTTAAGAATGGCAAAAGGTGAAGAGGTGGACCTCTGCACAGACCGTTGCTCTCTGAATGCAGGTCTTCCAGAACCACCCGCCACCGCGGCTGACCTCCTCTGTGTGTGCCTCTCTGAAATGTCACTCGAGACCTTGGTTACCTTTACTGAGGGAAAACCTCCATACCATAAAATTCACCCATTTTCAGTATACAGTTTGGTGAGTTTTAGTACACTTTTACAGTTGTAGAATACTTCTACCACCCCCAAAAGTTCCCACATGCCCAATTTTTAGTCAACCTCTACATATCTATAACCAGCCCTAGGCAACAATGGCTCTGTTTCATGTCTCCATAGTTTTGCCTTTTCTGGAAATTTTGAGTAAGTGAAATGAGGGAACATGCATAGTCTTGTGTGTGTACTTTCACTTAGTATAGTGTTTTTTGAAACCCATCCTTGTTGTTGTGTATATCCGTGTTGTGTTGTATGGATATACCACATTTTGTCATCCATTCAACAACATAAGGGACATTTAGATAGTTTAAAGTTTTAAACTTTTATGAATAATGTATAAGTCTCTGGGTGGACATACATCTTCTTTCTCTTGGGTAGATTATTATATTATACTTCTACGGTTTATATTATAATTCTGGTTTATATTATAATTCTATCGTTAAGATTTTAAGAGGCTATAAAATTAATATTTTTCTTCAAACTTGGGAAGATATCAGCCATTATTTATTCAAAATAAATTTTCCACTCATGACTCTCGCTCCTCTTTCCGGGACTCTCGTGTGCTTACAGTGGTTGCTTGAAGGCGCTTCCCAAGTCCCTGAGGGTTTGTTCGTTTTCTTTATTCTTTTTTCTTTCCTTTTTTCAGGCTAGATAAATTGTATTAGTCTATCTTCATGTGTTCTTATTTCTTCTTCTGCCATTTCATTCCTGATGTAGAATACCTTTAGTGAATTTTTCATTTTAGTTATTGCATTTTCCAACTCCAGAATTTCCATTTTGTTCTTTTTAAAAATGTTTTCTATCTTTTTTATTTAGATCATTTGTTAGATGAGTCAATGTCCTCATTTAATTTTTAAAGCATGCTTTCCATTGGTTCTTTGACTGTATGTATAATAGCAACTTTAAAGTCTCCATCTTCTAAATCCAACATCTAGGATCCCTCAGAGACCGCTTATACTGACTAATTCTTTCTCCTGTGTATGGATCACAATTTCCTATTTATTTGTATGGTTCATAAATGTTTTGTTGATAACTGTACATTTTAGAAAATATTTTGTGGCAAAGCTGGAATATGACGCTCCCCGTGTGGTTTTTGTTGTTGCTGCTGTTGGTGTTTGCTTTTTACTTGTTTTTGTTTAGTTATGCACCAGAACTAACACTATAGTCTGTCTGGCCTGTAGTGTGTGTGCACTAAAGTCCTTGCTCATCTTTTAAGTCTGGCCCCCTGTGTCACCTCTGGGTCAGCACGGCCTAGGGGCCAGCCAGTGACTGGTCATGGATGCCTTGAGCCAGTTAGGCTCCTAACCTTCGCCAGCAGATCTGCGTGTGGGTTGGGAAATGCTCTGAAAATCCAAATAGTTTATAAGTCTGCTGGCCCATTTCATAGCACCTCTGCACACGTGCAAGGCATCATGTTCAGCCAGGGACAGGCAAAATGCTAGGGACCTCGTAGTGTCTCCCAAGCACATGCAGCCTTAATCATGTGCCCAACTGCAAAGACCCCAGGGATATGTGGGAGCTTATCATCATACACTATGGCTCTTTCATTCCCAGATTTGCTTGTTAACTTCCTAGCTAGCCTGTCTCTCCATTGCTGTCCTCATGCAGGACTACAACATCAGAGCAGTTACTATATTGGTCTTCCTTATTATTCATTTGCTGCTGTATCCAACAATTTCCATGGAATTTTTTTTCCATGCCACACTCCAATTTAAGCCAATCATCTCTGGTAGCAACACTTCTGGTTTTCACGCCTCACCCTGCCCTAGCAGTACTACTATGCTAATGGAGCTGACGAAGGAAGGGATGAGAGCACCCTCAGCCTAAATTGCCACAGTCTCCCATTGTTCTTGTGCAAAGGTCAATTATTTATCTTTAATATTATCAAATTGTTGTGTGCCTTTGTTTAATTTCCAGAGTCCTAAAATGGTTGTTTTGGATATCTGTCCACTTTCGCCATTGCTTTTTGAAGATAGGAATTGCCACGCTCTTTACTCCACCATTTTTCAGACTGAACTTCTTTGTTAATTTACCTTCAATTTTTTAAATTCTTCTCTATTTCTTGTCTTAGATAATTTCTATTTCTCTACCCCTGAAGTTCACTGACTCTTCTGACTTCTGAAATATATTGGTGGTTCCATCCAGTAATTTTTTTAAATTTTAGTATTGTCATTTTCAAGCCTAAAAATACCATATGGTTCTTTTCTATATTTTCAATTTTTTGATTGAGACTCATCATTTGTTATGTCGTTGCCATTATATTATCTTTTAATTCATTCAGCGTGAATTTCTGAACAGATTTATAAGCATTGATTTGAAGCTGTTGACTGCTGCTCCAATGTCTACTCCTTACAGAGTCAGTTTTTATTACTCTCACCCCCTCACTTCTCATGTATGACTCAGGCATTCATTTCTTTGCATGTTTTATATTTTTTGATTGAAAAAACTGAACACTTTAGATAATATATTTTAGAAACCATGGATTCTTTTTGAGGTAACATATTGTAGGAGCTGTGGATTCTTTTTATTATTCCATAAATAATGATAATGTTGACTATTGTTATTATTATTTACTTGTCTAGACTTCAACTGCAAATGAAATATCTCCCAAGTAGTATGCTCTTTGCATTCTTATTTTTATTATGATTTCTTAGGAGTTGCCCTTATGTCAGTATAGTTTAGTGGTCAGCTAATGATTTGGGAAAGATTTGTGCTCAAGCACCTTAAGTTGACAATATTCCCACCCTCTACCAATCAATTTGCCTGTATTGGGGAAAGCATTCAAAGTCACAGCCAATTCTCCAGTACCTGTGGTATTCTCTCCTCGCTGAACTCTCTGGGGTCTTCCCTGAACATGTAGATCCCAGACAGCTAGAAATGTGCAAAGGGCCACCTTGGCCACGCTATGTCTCTCCCATTTTCAGGGACTCCTTTCAAGTGTATATGCTTTAAGCAAATTCAATTCTATGGAGGTATTCTGCTTTTTAAATCCAGTATGTCCCACAAACATAGATAGTAACATTCTCGGATCCCATGAACTTGCAGAGGTTCTGTGTTGAAGTGACGAAGTTGTTTTAAAATAGAGTTGCTCGTGTGTCTTGGGAAGTGCCTCTAGTTCAGTATATTCATTGTAAGAACAAGTGAAGCACCTCTCAAGTTCATCCGCAATTCTTGATGAATGTGAGTTTACATGGTGCTTGTAGCATCAACTAGTGTCTTTAAAATACCTACCTTTTATACCTCTGGACATGAATAATAAAAGCATGCTGAAAGGTGGAGGCAGAAGAAAGCAGAGTTTAGGGAACTAAGCTGCTGGAAATCTCGATGTGAGGGTGCAGCCTTTATGTAAAGAACTATTCATTTTTATCTTGGAAATATGGTATATACATGTTGCTTCACATTTTAAGTAAGGGGTTTTATACAGGAGCTATAAATCTAAGTTTCTCGATTTCACAAATACAGCAACTTTCCAATAACAGACAAATACAGCAAATAAATCTTTGCAAAACAAAAATTTAAATCCCCTCAAGGTATTGAGAAAAATAAACAGTTGTCTTTATTTTTAGAGAATTTGGAGATATTACATCTCCAAATGTTACATTTCTTGCACAGTGTGCCAGAACAGCTGGGTCTATGTGTTCATTAATTTAAAAGTAGACATACTGAAAGCCCTCTGAGACACAAGAATACCCATTGTTAACATTCTTTAATTAGGATCCACAAGTCCCAGATACTATCTGGTCCATCTAGTTAAGAAAATACAAACCACCTTCAACTTCCCATAGACCAGGGTCCCTGTGCAAAGATCACCTTCCGCTCAAAGCAGTTATTAGTGCTCTCAATTCTGGATTGGTTAGGAAACAAATTATTCATTCCTCGGGCCTGCTGCATCTTTATAAACTGAAGAACTGAACGGCGAGGCAGGCATCTGTTGCCATAGCTCATTAACCGCACTCTGTGCACGCGTGAGGGATGGAGAGAAGGGAAGAGGAAAACCTTGAAGAGAAGTATCAATCAACTGTGCCTTCACTCCCCCGCATTTCATTCTCCCGTTAAATTTTACCTCAGAACCAAAACCAGAACAAAAATGACTGCCCCATTACTTTCTCGCTGATTTCTCCAGTTTAGATGCAAATGTAAGATCATCCTTTTCTCGGCTGGAGGCTTTCAAAGCAGCATTTTGAATCCAGTTCTTGATTCACCTACCTGCTCAAACCTCTTATTAGGAGAGGAAAATAAGAAGTGGCATTTCTTCCAATAATAACTACCCAGTGTGTGCCCCTAGTCTCCCAGGCCAGCCACCTAAACTCTTGATGGACGTTCAGAGATTTTTTTTTCCTGTAGAGATAGCTACATTCCCAGTAACCTTCTAATTGAAAACTGCAGGGATGCTCCAAGATGCTGCTCTCTGCAATGTCTGTGCTGCCTCCACTGAGTTTTTATCAATCTTGAGGGCAGAAGTTCTCACTAGGAGTTGAGTTTCACTAACCCTCATTTTAGAAACAGAAGAAAAGAAGCCAAGAGCCAGAAAATTATACAGACAACTCTACTGAAAATCATATATCAGCTTAGTCCATGTCTGTTTCTTCATTGAAGCCTAATTTTCCCTTTGAACCAGAGAAAGCTAAGGACAGCTCTTTCTTACACCATTCCTTCACACAAATCTGCACCGGGCTTTTAAGTGCAGGCAGGGGACAAAGAGAGATGGGCCAGCAGGTAAGACATGTAAAGAGGAAAGAGAATAGTGTGAGAGGGAAAACCCAAGAGACACCTGTAATAGTTGCCTAGAGTCACGTAAAAGTCTTGGTTTCTTCCCAACAAAGGTTTTCTTAAAGGAATCAGGTTCAGGCAAGCATGAATTTAAATCACAGCCTAGTCAATCACTCACTACATGTATTTCTTGGTTAATTTCTTTAACTTTTTTGAACCTCTGTTTATAACTCTGTAAAATGAGGCCACGATGAGTGCCATTCCCCTTTGTGTCCCCAGAACCTGGCCTGGAATCTGAAAATATTTGTCTATAATATTTTTGAAGAGAAGAATGAGGAAGGGAAGAACCAAGCACTGTCTCTGCTTCTGCTTAATAAACTTGCATGTTGGTATACTCGGGGTTTTTTTGAAAAAAAATTTTAAATTTATTTTCATTGTTGTTCAAGTACAGTTTTCTGCCTTTCACCCCCATCCTAGCCCACCCCCCAGGCCTCCCCACCTCCCTCCCACCTCCCGTCTCCACCCTCCTTGTTATTGTCCATGTGTCCTTTATACTGGTTCCTGCAACCCCTTCCCCTTTCCCCGTTAAGTCTCTTCCAGACATTTCCAAGCACATATTTCCTGTGAACTCTGTGCTGCATTTCCTTAAGTAAATCACGTGGAGTGTGTTTGGAGATTCTCATTTTAAAAGGAAATTGGGAGAATTGGGAGGGAGCAAGATGATGGAATAGGGAGAACCGGACCCCCTACCCCACAGAGACATGAATTTAACAACACAAGATAACAAAATACCTCATGAGAAATCCAGAAACCAGTTAAAATGTTCCTGCACCCCAGGCGAGTGAGAAGCCAACCATATCAAGACCCAGCAGGTAATTCATGACACTGTCCATTCTGTCTCCGTCGGGGCCCTTGTGAGGGTAAGTATATAGCAACATACAGAAGCCTGTGGTACTGGAAGGTAGGTGAGAAAATCCCTTTTAAATATGTACAGAATTTTTAAAAGCATAAAGACTAATTATGAATCAATGTTAACAGATATTCAATATAAAAATAAGCAATATATCATCAATTACATAATACACAAAAATTAATTCAAAATACATTAAAGACAAATGTAAGACCTAAAACTATTAAAATTCTGATAAAAAAATAGGGGGAAGCTCATGGCATTGGATTTGGTAATGATTCTTGGGTGTTAAACCAAGAATACAAGCAAAAACAGACAAGGACTAAGAAGTGCAGAATGGTAGTTATCAAACAGTCCGGGATGTAAAGTTCAGCATAGGAAATACAGTCAAGACTATCACGATCACTGTGAATGGTGCCGGGTGGTACTGGAAATACTGGGAGGACACTGTGTAAAGGATACGATTGTCTAACCACTATGCTGTGCACCTGAAACTAATACAAAATAATACTGAATGTAAACTGTAATCAGAAAATAAAATTTAGACGCTGTTGCTCATTAGTATGTAGGAAAAAATACAAAACAGAATTCTACCAAACTGAGAAACTTCACATCAAAAGAAACAATGAACAGAATAAGAGGGTAACAAATGGAATGAAGGAAATAATTGCAAATCATATATCTGATAAAGGCTTAACATACATAATATGTAAAATAATCCTACAGCTCAAGAACAAAAAAATTAATAACCCAATTAGAAAGTGGACAAAGAACTGGGATACACATTTCTCCAAAGATATGCCAATTACCAATAAGCACATGAAAAGCTGCTGAACATCACTAATAATCAGGGAAACATAAAAAAGCCCACAATGAGCTACCCCCTCCCACCCGCTGGAAATGCCAATCCCAAAAGAACAGAAATGAAGTGTTGGTGAGGGTGTGGCAAACTTGGAAACCCTGAACACAATTAATCCTCCACAGTGTGGAGGTGCCTCTGAAAATTAAAAATAGAGTTACCATATGACCCAGTAATTCCACTTCTGTGTCGAAAGAACTCAAAGCAGGATCTTGAGCAGATCTTTGCACATCCATGTTCACGACAGCACGAGACAGCGAAGCCACCCAATTGTCCACTGACGGTGAATGGATAAAAAACATGGAGAGTAGACACTATATTAAATATTATGCAACCTTAAAAGGTGAGAAAATTGTGTCGGGATGCAACATGGATGAACCTCAAGGACATTTATGCTAAGTGAAGTAAGTCAGGTGCAAAAGGACGAATACTGTGTGATTCCTCTTATGAAATACCTAAAATAGTGAAAACCATTAAAATGAAAAATAGAAAGGTGGTTACCAAGAGCTAAGCAGAGGGATGGGGGAAGTAGTATTTAATGAACACACAGCTTCAGTGTTGCAAAATAAAAACACACTAGAGATGTGCTGTGCATTAATGTATATATACTGAACACTACTGAACTGTGCACTTAAAAATGGTTAAAATGGGAAATTTAATGTTATGTGTTTTTATTAAAAAATTTGTTTAAACTGAAAAAAACCTAGATTTTAATTTGAACTGATTTATTAGGTCATTTTTCCTTGGGTAATATATTTGGAAAATAAATTTTTTGGTTCAATAGAAAAAATATGTATTTAGATTCAATTTGCAGTTCAGCAAAACAAGCCAATCCAGTTAAGACCCTACTCCTAACTGGGGCCAATCTGACGTGGACAGCGGAGAGTTGGTCTAATTTAAGCCAGCCCATGGCTGTTCTGTGAGTTTATTCTGCATTTTGAACACAATGGGGCTAAAAGCACTCTTGATCACAGTCCTAATTTCCTAAAAATGTCAGGGACATTTTATACTTCTTCTCTGAAGTGTTAAATATCAGACCTACCATTACCCAGACTGTGGTAACAGACACAATAAAGCCAACTCCAAGGTTAACATTTAAGAATATTTCTCCAAGGGTCATGCTGAGCTACAGAAGACCCAATGAGCCTCTTCTTTGAGGGCTACTGATTTCTCCAAAAGATGTCCCCAGTCTGGCTTTGCAATTTCCACTTCTCCATGACAGCAAACAATTCAGAGATGATTCCCTTCCTAAGAATCATTTAACATTTAATGCAAGCACAAGTCTCATTAAAAAAATAAATAAATAATAAATCCCTCCCTGCTCCTTCTTACTAAGAGATATTTCATGGTTCACCTAGCATGGCTTCCCTCACTGCAGTAAGTCAATAAACCGACTTTGTTGAACAAAAGGTTTGCCCCCGGTGGTCTTTAGCTAGTGGAATTTTTCATCTCCCTTGCAGGAAAAGAATGTCTCCAACACATCCAAAACCAGCAGGCTCAGGGAGAAGGGTATGTTCTTCTCCCACAGTGAGGATAAAATCGGAGATTTTTAAAAAGCTATTCCCATCTCCAGGCCTGGCTCACCATCTACCTGCCCACCAGCATCAGCACAATCACTGGCAGCTGGGGAAGATGCTCTGTCTGAGACCCAGCGCTGTAAGCTCCTTTCTCGAACTCCAGCCAGTGTTTTCCAGCCTTCCTGTGAAAACAGTTATGTGTCCTCGAGGTCCTTTAAATCTAATATTTCCATCGCAAAGTGTGGCATTTGCTACTCATCCCTCAGCTCAGGTCAAAGTAGATTTAATCATTCAAGGTCGCGCTGAAATGTCATCTCTTCAGAGATGCCTTCTTTGATCACGCGGAGTAGCCTCTTCACAGACAGTCTCTAACCCAGCGTCTTACCTCTCTCTTCTTAGCACTTATACAAGGAACACTGAGTGCTTAGCACTTTCTATAGTTGATTCACTATTTTATCAGATTCTCATCTTAATTTTCATAGAGTCTCATGGGTCTTTTAACTTTACAATCGTGTCATAAACATCTCTTTTCCATAATATTTATTGTAAATATGTCATTTCCTGTTCATACTGTATTACCTGTTGCTCCAAAGGAAGATCAAAACAGAGTCATGATAGGTCCTGATTTCAGTTTCTTTTCTTTTGGTGTGGGGGAGGTTTAAATAGAAAATCAAAGCACTTTATCCCTGTAAGAAAATTTAGGGGCTATAAGACCAGTATCTCCTTATCTGGCAGAAATAACACTGAAGGCTGACAGGTGGAGGCAATTCGAAAATACCCCAATTTATGGGTAATGATGCCATGTAATACTTGATTAGAATAGGGAAGAGGGTGACAGAGCATGTTTTGATTTTTATAAAAGTTTAGCTTTCTTGAATTAATAAGTATTTTTGCCTTTTTGAGTTAATATTTTTTAAAATATGTAATGCCAACAGAGTTTAAACAAGTATAAATTGAAGAACCACAAATAGTCTACTCACCTTAGTTAGTGGACAGTACTACTGAAACTCTCACTGAGACACTCCTCCATCACATCCTTCTCTTATTTTATCTTGTGGAAGAAGGGGGCAAGGAGCTACTCTGAATTTTCTCTTCATCATTTCTCTTTTTATTTGTTGTTTTATTACTTATGCCTTCTAGAATTTACATGAGTGATTTCATACTGTAGGCATGCATTTTCCCACTGGTTGTGAGAGCCATCATTTTCATGTTCATTCATAGTGCTACATTAATTTTCACTGCTATGTAACACTCAAGTGTCTAGCAATGTCATACTTTATCTATTCTCCTACCTTTATAAGTTAAACTTAGCTATTGGGCCTGTGAACTGAGATGACCCGAGTCAACACAATGTAGCTATTTGCTCCAGGACGGCCTCCTGCAGAAAAAGAAGACTGCAACCTCACAAGTCAAGACAAGTCACTATTATCTTCAGAAAATCCTTGCAGTGTACTTTATCCAGGCAAATAGTGGGCACATTTGGGAAACGAGCCTTTTGTAAGGACAAGAGTTTGTTCATCCTGACACATGGTGAGCTTATCAGAACAACAGCATCAAAAAAAAAAAAAAATAGAGGCAAAACTCCATTAACTCAAAAGATGGCAGGAAAAGAGAAAAAGATTGCAGAGCAGATGGGACAAATAGAAAACAACTAGAAAGATGGCAGATGTAAATCCAACGGTATCAATAATAGTATTAAATGTAAATTCTCTAAACACTGCAAGTAAAAGACAGAGCTTTTCAAACAGGATAAAAAGGCTCCAAGAACAAAAAGCAAGAAGTATTTGTCATCCACGAAATAGCAACTTTGAATATATAGATAGGTTAACAATAAAAGAATGGAAAAATATAGCGTGAAAATACCAGTCAAAAGAGAGCTGGGTAAATTAAGCTGAGACCAAATTCTCGGGTTCCCTTCCGTGCTGGGGCTTGGTTGCAGCAGCAACAAAGGAACGAGCATTTGTTTGTGAGGATGACAGGGAGGGCAAGAAAGGTCTCGTACTTCTTAGTACGAGAAGAAGGAGGATGCCGGGGCCTCAGGTTGGGATGCCTTGACTGAGCTGGGACGCTGTCACGGGCTTTGACTGCTGTGTCTCTCCTGCAGCACTGCCACAACCCCATCACCCCCCCGCCCCCATATGGCTTCCTGTGTGAACGCGAGGCCGCCCTGGAGTACGTTTTGCACCAGAAGAAGGAGATCGCCAGCAGATGAAGACCTGTGAGATGCAACGGGGCACTAGGCATGAGGAGCATTAAGAGGTGTTGCAGCCTCCACGCAGGACCAGGGACAGGGCGTCCAGGATAAGGAGGCAGTTATCCAAAGCCGCCCCTCAAACCCTTTCATGTCCAAGGCTGCCTCGGAGAACAGCCCAGACGATGCTCAACCTGCAAGCAAAAACTAGGACAAAGTGAGGCCTAGCTTCTGCATCCCGCCACGGAACCCCGTGGCCAAGGCCACCAAGCTGGAGAAGCCCTGATGCACCGTGACCTGCCCCGCATCCACGAAGCTGCTGTGCTCGTGGGACCTGACGTGCCTGTGCTTCATACAGCTCCCACAATACGTGGATCACGTGGAGTTACATCCCCACGCAGTGAGCACCGTACATGCACCCTGGCCAGCCGCAGCCTTAGCAGCACAGCACCTGGGCCCTGCTTGCCTTTCTGTGCATGGAGAAACCGATTCAGAAGGATTTGGGGAGACCCGGGGAGTGGAGACCAGCTAATGGACAGCCAGTGATCGTGCTGCAGTCCGCGGAGTGCTCGGGAGACCAACTAAACAGGATTGGATGCAGGCTTGAAAAAATGGTGGAACCAGACTGCTTGAGTACAAGTCCTGGCTCACTGATAACTAGGTGACTAAGTCACCTTAACCTCTTTCTGCGTCACTTTCTCCATCTTTAAAATGGGGGCGGGGGGGAGGGTGGATATTAATAGTCTCTTTTTCAAAGGGCTGCTGTGAAGATTGAGTGGGTAAATATGCAAAGGGATTAGTACTGATTCCAGTTTTTAATAGTAAGTGGACTTAATATTTTACCCTTTAAAGTATTGTTTGCTATTTTTAGTAAATGGTATTTGTTTAAGTCGCTTCCTTCTAATCCTACTCTCTCGAGTTATTTACAATAGCTCTATAGTTTATTGAATAGTTTTTCAACATCTATTGATATCCTTTAGTTTGTTGTTTTAATGAACTAAGCTGATAAAGTTTCTATTTCTGAAGTCCTTTTTCTACTGAAATTAATCCCATTTGTTTATATCGTAATTTTATAAATGGGTAGCTGGATTTAGACTTCTAATAGTTTATTTGAAATATTTGCTTCCATATCTGTAATTGGATTCAACTTTTTTTCTTGTGTGCTATATTTATATTTTATACAGTGAATTAAGGGTCTTTTGACTTTTTCTGTGGACTGGAATTATTTAAATAACATAGGAATTACATGATGTATGACTTTAGATGAAACCCAGCAGTAAAACCCTACGAGCCTGCCACTGAATTTGGTTCTGGTTATTGGTCTGTTCAACTTTTCTAGATCATTTTGGACCAAATGGGATACTTTATGTTTTGATAACAAGTTAGCTATTTCTCTCAGATATTCCAAACTTATTATCATGAGTTTTATAAAATGCCTTACTATAAATCTTTAAATTTTTCTGCAGTTGAAGATTATAGCTCATTAACACTGTTTATCATTTTCTCTTTTTGACTCTCTCCCAAATAAGTTTGCCAGGGATTTCACTTTTTATTTTACCGTGCTTTAAAAAAAAACAAAATATATTTTGTTTCAGATAACATAGAACATATAGTATATTACAAAAAAATTAGGGAACAGTGTCTTAAATAAGACAAAAGTTCATTTCTCTGCCATGTAAAAGAGGTCCCGAGGTATGTCCACAACCATCATCAGCGACCCAGACGTAGAGTTCATGCTCCAATTCCCAGTGACTGGCCTCCATCCATGTCATCCTTACATTCATGAGAACCGCCGGGGATCCAATGATCAGTCAGGTTCCTGGTCAGCAGCAGGTGGAAGGGACAGATGAAAGGATCGTTTCACAATAATTCAGCCCCTGTGTTAGCCTTCCCAGGAGTTCCTGGCCGTACTTTTGTTTGCATATCATCTGTCAAAACTGAGTCTTAGCGTCACAGCCTGAAGCCAGAGGTGCTAGCAATGCAGCTTGAGTAGATTAGCATGTGGAGAAAAAAATTCTATTAGTAAATTCGAGGACAGAAATGGATGTTGGGTGGGACTAGAAGTGTCTGCTACAATGTTGTGTATCCTCTCAAACATTTCTGCTTATCCTTCTAATTCAAATTTTCATAGCTTTCATCTGAATCATGTTTTCTTCCCAATTTCTGTTGGCTTATTTGGATATTCATCTTTTCAGTTATGAAGTCAAATAGTTTGGGTATTTTTTGTCTTCTTAAAAAAATAATAATAAAATACTCAGGAATGTACGTTTGAAATCCTATATTCCATTGCCTTATTTGCTAGATCTTAACTCCTCACCAGTGGGGGAAATGTTTATAGAGCTGCACCAAAACAGCTGGAACGAAGAGCTTTAGATTTTAGGGTTTATGATCTTTGGACGTATATTCCCTGAGCTGGATGGTTGTTTGATGTATTAAATCTCTCTCCCTGAGCACATAGTTCCTCATATCATAATTCATTTAGCAAATTGCCTTTTGCCAGACATTTAGTGGTCTCCAGTTCTTCAAGATTATAATAAGCATTGCTGTATCTGCCATCCATAAGAGAAATTTTTGTCCACCTCTGTAATTATTTCTGTGGGATTAATTTTTAGAAGTGCAATTGTTGTGTCAAGAGGAATAAAAATGTAAAATTTGATACTTAGCACAAAACATGTTATTAGTTTGGTTGTTTTTTTGCCCTCCAAAAAGTTTTCCAGAAAATGTAACATTGCTTTTTCTCATACATTTTTGGTAAGAGCATAACTTGCTAAAGCTGATTTAGATAGCAGTCCGGTAGAATCAGCCAGAATTTAAATAGGTGCAGCTACTGATGCAGCAAGTTCTCTTCCAGGAGTCTGTCTTACTGAATTGCTTTTATAGGGACATAAATATACATTGCATGGGGTGGTTTGGAAATGCAAACTAAAGACATTAAAATTAAGTGAAAAAATCACTTTGAAGAAACATAAATCCATTATGATTCCACTTGTGAAATAAAACTATTTATGCATGAGTAAATGTATATTATACTTACTATGCAAGGTAAGGAAATGAGAAGATACATATTCAACTATGGCCAGTAGTTACCCCTGAGGAGCGAAAGAGACCTGGCCCAGGAGAAATGGACTGTGATGAAGAGAAAGGTCCATGTTTAAGTAAATACACTTTTCATTATATGTATCTTTTTCACTAAGGACATATTTTCATTTTACTATTAGAGGAAATAATATACTTAATAATTAAAATTAAATTAGAATAGTGGTGCATACTTTTAAGTAATCTGTATCATCATTTAAGTATGTAGCTACTTATATTGCTTATTATTTATATGTTGCTTTATTTATATTTTCAGTCTCTCAAAAGCATCATCAAGGAGCTAAGCTTTTTCTCTCTCGCTACTCTGCTGGGACATACATTGCGGCCCCTGTCCCAGTGTCATAGAGACCCAGCAAGATCCGGTGAAAGAAGAAGAGCTCCTTTCATGAGGCTCCTCCAAAAACACAAAGACATCTTAGCTAGCAAACCTCCAGTTCTTTCCTCCTTACACACACACACACACACACAAGCTCTGTCCTCACAATTTTTCATATGTCTGTTCTTAAACCAGTCTCTGGCAAGGGGAATCAATACCGTAATACGCTTAATGGAGACCTTCACATAACAAGGAAGGTTGGTACCTGAGAAATACCTGGGAGGTTTACAAAAAGCAAAATGGAGGTAGTGGCTATTGCATAAGGAACCAGCACCTTCTGATAATACGTTGGAAGAGATCCCTCCTCCCCCAGGATAACTACTTTCCTCTTTTTTATTTTTTAAATTAACTATTCTAAAGTTTGGACCTCATAGTTAATCTTACAAATGAAGTTCCCCAAGAAAGACTAGTTGTCACGCTTCAGCCAGTTTGAATTTTGATTTTGAGCAATTTATATTTAAAGCACATGTGTCTATCTGTGTTTAGGAGGATTCCTTCTGCTCTTTGTATGTATCCACTGATTATCAAGTTTCATAGGGAACTTAACAGATTAACATACCTAATTTTAAAGAGTATAAGACTTGATAAGTCATAAATAAAAATGGTTTTAAGAATGGACCCATGGGCCTTTGCCACCTCCTCCCCACCCCTCCCAAAAATCATCCAAATCCAGTAATTGCTTAGCATTGGGCTGGGTGCAAAGTGGGTTTAGACCAAGGGAGCTAACCCAGTAGTCAAAGTTGGCCAAATATTCCTTCCCCCATTATAGGGTGGGCTTCCCAGAATCAGGAAGGCTTGATACTAACAGAACTTTGCCTTGAATAAGGAGATCATTCTAGTTTTTTGTCAAGCCAAGACATATAAGCCGAACAGGTGGGTATTATTTTAGCTAAAAATTTTAACGACTTGCTAAAAACCAAGCATAGGAAAGTGTGAGACTATAGAACCCCTGGGAGATTAGGACATAAAGGGGATTTTTACCAACTACAGACAGTTCTTCATCGATATCCCTTGGTACCAGAAGAAAGATGGAGGAGAGGGTGGTTATAGGGGCACAAATCCTCACCCATACCCTCCTCCCTGGTGGAACAGAAGGTAATCACAGCAACAACAAACTGCTCACCTAGATCAACTACTGTTAAGATTTTCTCATTATCTTTGGCATTTGGCATTTTAAATACAACGTGCCTGGGTGTAGTGTTCTCTGTAGCTCTTCAGCGTGGTGTCAGTTGAGGTTCTTGGCCAATAGAGTAATGTCTGTCATCAGATTTGGAAAAGTATTGGCTCTTATTTCTTCAGGTATAATTTCTGTACAAAGTTCATCCTCTCCTTCTGGCTTTCCAATGGCACATGCATTAGACTTTTTGACAATGTCCCACATTTCTTTTTTCCTCATTTCTGGGTTTTCTGTTGTTTTTCTTTGCTCTTCGTGCTTCAGATACATTGACCTTTGCTTCGATATTTCTTTAAATTTACGAATGCTGCATCATTGTGTTCATTCTGCTGTTAAGCCCATTCAGTGCATTCCTTACTTCAAATGCTATATTTTGTTATTACTAGAAAATCCACTTGATTCTTTTTTATAGACCATACTTCCTCACCTGAAATATTCAGTTTTACCTTAATTTATGCTATCTTGCATTTCATACATTGCCCAGTTTTTTGAAGCTCTCGCCTAGCAACTCTAGGTGTGTTTCTATTGACTATTTTATCTATTACAAATACTGCACTCTTGTCATGTATGGTGAAGTAACTTTTTTATTGCATGCTGGACATTGTGAATGAGACTCTATATTGTGTGATTTTCCTCTGAAGAGTGTTGACTTTTGTCCTAGGTGGCAGTTGAAACACCAACAGATTAGTTTTTCTCCTGGTGAGACCCACTTTTAGGTTTTGTTAAGTTGGGTTTACTATAGTTTTGTCCTAACACATGCATCTTTATCCATGTGGCATTGACTTCATGGGATCTCAACTGAATGTCCTGGTTATTCATGTATTTTAAAAATAGAATTTTAAAATAGAACACTCTTTCTTTATTTTTGGCCTCTATAAACAGTTAAATTTACTGCTCGTCGTTTAAGCAAGTTTGAAGCACATGTTATTGGGGGGTGGGGCGGCGCAACAAGCGCTAAGTTACACCAGTTGGGCTTTCTCTATAGTTCTGTGCAGAACAGTGCCCAAATACAGAGTTTCTTCTCCACTACATAACCAAAACAACAAAGATAGATTCTTAGAAAACCTCAGGATTAAAGGGAAAAAGTTTATTGCCCCCCCCCAAAAAAACATTCAGTTGTTTTAATTTCCCATTGTGTCTTCCTTCACAGTGAGTGGACTAAATTGAACATTAACAAGAATGAATGCCAAATTCAGCAGCTGAATTAAAAATAATAGTTGCACAAGAATAAAATAAATAGTACTTTAATAAGCATCTTATGTGAGAATAAAACTCAACCTGAGCCCCAATGTCAAGGCTTTACAATTAAAATTAAACATATATTGGTCAGGAGGGTTTAGGTACCTGAAGACAGAGGCGTCTGAGGAGTCCCAGATCCAAGTATTCCCCGTCTCCGTGGCTGGAAATGCACCACTGACCTTCCCCGCAGGACAGGCCCTAGAACACCCCCACGACTGCCCCCAAGCTGGCCCCAGTGAAGGAACACGGGAGTGCATACCTGGGCCCTGAGCCGTGTGGCAGCATGAAAATGGGAAGACAGTCAGCTGGAAGCGTGGGACTTAGAGCGCCAGCTTTTCCAGAAGTAGCTTAGGAAAAATTAAATACTGATTTCCTCTTCCCTTCTTTATTTCGATATTTCTGAAAAGTGCATATCGAAAACTTGCTGTCAATTTTGTTTCACTGAGGAATCAGACTGCTGAAGAAAATACAATAAATAATGTTTTTAAAAATGTAGAACAAGGAAAAGGAAAGTCCTGGTGGTCTGTATAGAACTGAAATTCATTTTACCCTACGGGTCTTACAAGTTTGGACAATTATTCTTGTTGACGTTTAAGTTAGCCACCAGTTTGTTAAGTCGGGAAGCAACGGGAAGGAGAATGATGTGGATATTTAACTTATTAGCAACTGTACATTTGAGTCGGGTGATCACATGTGTCTTAATCATCTTGGACATCGCTCAATGAATGGGATGCATGAAACGCGCTCTGAGCACACGCTGAATGACACAAGGTTGAAATCTGTCAGCTGCTTTCGCCAGATGTTTCTTTGTATGAGATCAGAATCTGATTTGGCCCTTGTCATTCAAAAGTTCTAAACTGTGGCAGGCAATCCAATTGACCACTGACCACATGTACAGTTCAGTACAGGAGCTAAACATTTAATTTAGTGCATGGAATAAAGAAAATGTTTGTGTTTTTGGTGGTGTCATTCAATTAGTTAACATTAATTGACTGTCAACCACATTCCAGACGGTAGACTGTGAGTATAATGAGAAATACTGTGTACTGTACAGCATGCAAAATGTTGCTTAATGAGTGTGAATCAATAGCTACTTGCTTGCCTTTACTTGGACATTATCTCACATCATTTCCAAAATTTCCCTGTAAGGTATTTTTTAAGTCTGTAGACAATGAAATTGAATCTTGAAGCATTTGATGGACTTACCTGACCCATGTCTCAAAACTTTGGGTGATCACACAGGGCTCTCCCTACCTGTGCGGTGCTCATGCTGCCTCTGGCTCCGCAGGGTGCAGTCCCATGGCCTGGGAAGTGAGACGGGAGCTGGAGTCGTAACTGGGGAGGGGTAAAGTGAGGGTTCGTGAAGCAAGTTGGATTCCGGGAGCAGAGGGAACAACAGAAAGACAAGGAATCATGGTGGCAGAGTGCAGAGGACATGGCATCTAGGGAAGATGTGGAGGTAGAAAGCTGGCTCATTGGAGAGACTTGGATGTGGAGATGGAGAGTGTGATATTGTGACTTACAGTGGGAAATACGTATTTGGGTTTCAACCTGTTCCTGGTTCACAGCTTGTAAAACCCTTGGAATTTCCTGTGATAAAAGCAACAAAGGTGTCTTTTATTATGTTAATGAAATGACATTGCAAAGTCATTAGGTAACCAAAAGAAGGGCGCTGATTGGCAGGGGAGCCAACCATTTGGTCAGTAGAGGCAGGTGCTAGAGGTTGTGTCAATCACCAATGGCCAATGATTCAAGCAGTCATGAATATATAATGAAGCCTTTCTAAAAACCCACAAGGGCAAGGTGCAGAGAGCTCCTGGGCTGGTGAACAAGTGGAGGAGCTGGGGGAGTGGCCCCTGGAGAGGGCGTGAAGGCCCCACACTTTCCCCCTTCCTTGCCCTGTGCCTCTGTCTCCGCCATCTGGCTGTTCTGTATTATGTCCTTTTACAATAAACCAGTGATCTAGTAACTAAGATGTTTCTCTTCTGTGAGCCTCTCTAGCAAATGAGTGGAGGCTGAGGAGAGGGTCTTGGGAGCTGATTTATAGGCACTTGGTCAAAAGTACAGGTAATAACTTAGGCCTGCGACTGGCAGGTGGAATTGGGCAACAAAGGGCAGTCCTGTAGGACTGAACTCTTAACCTGTGGAATCCGTGTTATCTGCGGGTATGTGGTGTCAGGATTGTGTTGAACTATAGGACACCCAAGTGGTGTTCTCAGAATCACCAGTGATGTGGAGAAACTGCCCACACTGGAACTGGTTGCAACACTTACTTAGAAACCTAAATCACTTATCATGCCAGGGTGAAGGGACCTGCTGCAGAAAGTGGGCATCTTGAGGCTGTGAAGCTGTGTGAAAGGAAGTTATCAAGCCAAAGCTGTGAATGGAAAATGTAGCTCTTTAAGCATTATGCTAAGCGAAATAAGCCAAGCAGTGAAAGACAAATACCATATGATCTCACCTTTAACAGGAACCTAAACAACAAAACAAAAAAACAAGCAAAATATAGTCAAAGACACTGAAATAGAGGACAGGTTGACAGTGACCAGAGGAGAGAGAAGAGGGAGTTTCAGGGGAGAAGGGGAAGGGTTTACAGGAACAAAGTTAAAGGACACATGGACAAAAACTACGGGGAAGCTGGTAATGGGAGGAAAGTGGGGAGGGGTGGGTGGGTGGGCTGGAATGGGAGTAAAGGAGAGAAAACTGTACTTGAACAATGATTAAAATAAAAATAAAAATAATAAAAAAGAAAGATACGTGGTTACTTAAATTTTATGTCTGCTCACTCGTGGATCAGACCCCAAATCTGGCCCAAGTCAGCCTTCCTTTGCCTTAAAAATGATGGAATGGGGTGCCTTGTCGGGGTCTGTATTCTTCATGGCGCTTTTGTTCATTCCCTGTCCATCCCTTGGACCACCTGTCCAGCTCCTTGACCTCCCATAGTCTCCCAGTAATACACACAGGCATGTTCCAGCAACGCGGAGCCCCAAACCTCAGTTCCAAAAGGAACAAAAGTTTGACCAGCATGAAATCATTTTTATTGGCTTGTTGGTGGATTTCTATGGGCTCATCCTTGTCTGTTAGCAACTTCTTTCAACCTGACTTATAACTATGCAACTACAATACCTGCTAAAATCAATCAGCCTTCCAAATCCAAACACGTTCGTCTTTATCCAAATGTAATTTATCTGAAATGCCATGTTGGTGTGAGCATCATGTATTACTGCACAGGCTTTTATTTTCTTCTTAAATAATGAAACACCCTAATGGAAGCTATTCCCTCTAAATAAATTTTAATGAGCACTTATTTGTCCAAATTGTTCTTTCTCTGAATGGCAGAAATTTAATATGAACTTGAATTATCAGAGGCTTTTTGTTATAATGGGCCTTGGGAATAAATCATGCAAAGATGACTTATTTTCCTTTATCTTTCTAGGCTGCAAGTGCTGTAGTCACAACTTTCTCTTAAATGCAAAGTGAGTGTCAATGTAAATGTCACATCAGAAATCAGGTCAAGGTGTAAGATATTACTGGAGATTGAAGTGAACAAGTAAGAAACCCAATTGCTGTAGAAGGCCGTGCATCCAAGACTTTGCTATACTACAAATGAAAATTCATGTGTCTGCTACAATTTTAATTCCATGCATTGAACTGCTTTTCTGAGGGAAGAATGCAATTGGGAAATATTACTCTGAATCCTGGCAGGCCGCAGAGCTTGGGCCTCGTTGTGCTCACCAAGAATCAGAGCAGGGCCAGATGCAGAGCTTGGAAAAGTGCCTTCCAGAGAAGAGCTCCAGCCTCAGCAAGAGTTATGAGTCATGGAGTCGGGAGCCAGGTTTGAGAGTGCTCCCTGAAACTCCGGAATACTCACCACTAATTGCTCCTCTAGACTTTCTCTCCATCTGAAATACTGCCAAAGGGAGCCATTGCCCTTCCTGAGTTGTCTTTTATAATAGAAAAGACACGGTGAGGGGTCATTTAGTTCAGTTTTAAGAATTTATATTGCATACCTACTAGAAACTTCTGGTTGTTAAAAAACAACAACAGAAGAGGGTTTCCAGTTTTCAAGGAGCTCTGTTCTGAAATGAAAAGCTCAGATTCCTCTTCTTGAACCAAAATAGCATCAGTGCAGTGAGAACCTCTAGTGGGGCAGAAGGGCACCAGAGTTCCTTCTGGGCGTGGCGGGAGAACATGGGCGCCAGGTGCTGATAGCTGCACCGCCCACCAGCCGGGTAGCCTTGACCAGGCAGTGACTGCTCTGCTTCCTTATCAGCCAAATGAATACAAACATACTAGACATTCAAGGAATGTCAGTTGGCCTCCTCTCCCCTGAGCAATCTCTAGACACCTCCACCCTGTATCCCATTGTACTATCTCCACCTCTCCCCCTTGCCTAGCAGTTTTGTCCCAGACCAGCTCTGTCCACAGAAGTGATCAGACAATGACAGTATGGGATCTCAGAAGATTTGGGAACTGGAATTAATTAGTCCATGTAGAAAGAAGGTAAAAAAATATTAAATGTGATGAAGATTATTTTATAATCAATAATGCTATTGATTATATGGTAATATGCTTTCTCATAATTTAGGTATCCTAATTATTGTTCTTAATTAATAATTAAAAAGCATAAAAATAACAAAACACTTAAGGGTTATAAAGTGCTTATGTTTATTTTGTAATTTGATTCTCAGAACAGTCTGGTATTATCAGCAGGACAAGAAGCTTTCCTACAAATTTTAAAGATGAAGAAACTGAGGCTCTGAGGATTTATATGACTTAACCCAGTCACACAGAGAGTTGTTGGAAAAACACACTCCAATAAACTTTTGCTTCCAAAGCTCATCTCCTCACCCCATATCATATTGCCTGAATAAATGTATGTGAAACAAGTCTGGCCTTGACTTGACTCTGTGTAAGTATGCCTACTCAGCAGCTCCGCTTGAAGGTCAAATAGGTAACTCACAGGAGATCCAAAACTGTATTCGTGAGCTCTCACCGCACACCTCCCATGCTCCCAAAGCTTCCTGCCCTCCTGCAGGCCCTGCCAGTTTACTGGGTGCTCACACTGGAAGCCTTAAGGTTACCCCCACACCTCACCTTTACCCGCCCAGGGGTCTGTCACCCATCTCTACCTCCTAAATGACTTTTTTTTTCTATCCTCACTTAAGGACATTTTTTCATTGCTTTTAGAAAGAAAAAAGGGGTGGGGAGAAAGGGAGGGAGGTGGGGAGAGAGATAGACAGACAGACATCCATGTGAGAAACATGGACTGGTTGCCTCCTGGATGCACCCCAATGAGGGGTTGAACCCATACCCTAGGTATGTGCCCTGACAGGGAGTTGAACCCACACACTTTTCAGATACAGGATGATGCTCCAACCAACTGAGCCACACCAGCTATGGCTCTTAAATGACTTCCAAAACTGACCCCACCATCCTAGACAAGCCACCATCATCTCTTCCCTCTCCTTGCCGAGGCCTCCTAGAATTCACTCTTGCCTAGTATCCTGATTCCCTAGACAACTACCAAAGTCATCTCTTAAAGTACAGGTGGAGGTCTGTCTATTCCTTTCCTAAATCCTCCTTCCTCCATCTTCCCAGGACACAGTCATGTCTGTCAAGATTTAGCCGCTGCCTGCTGCTCAGAGCTCATCTGTCGCCGCTCCCCGCCTTCCCCACAACACCTGCACAGCGCTGTTTCGGGCCCAGGCAGCCAGATCTCTGGCCACCTCTGGGCACTTCCACAGGACAGTCTCTGGATGGTACGTCCCTGCTGCTCACTAACCTGCTCCCCTCCTGCTGCCCCTCAAGAGTCCTTCTGAGGACTTTCTCTTCCTGGTGCCCCTTTCTCCAGCCCTCTAGCTCCATGTGGCAGTCAGAATAGTGGTCTACTTGCAGATGTTTCATCCTCATTCCCGAAAACCATGAATATGTCAAAAGCAACTTTGCAGATGTGAATAAACTAAGGATCTTGAGAGGGGAAGAAGGTTCTGGATTATCTGGTCGTGCCAATGAAATCTAAGGATCCTTATCAAGCACAGGAGAAGGCCGGAGAGTCAGAGCAGAGGTAAGAGTGATGCAGTGACTGGCTGGCAGCCACAAACCGAGGAACGGGACACCTACTGGAAAAGACAAGGTTCTCCCTTAGAGCTTCCAGGGGAGCCCAGCCCAGTCAGAAGACCCTGAGATCCACTTCCAACTTCCGACCTTCAGAACTATAGATTTGTTTTGTTTAAACCATCAAGGGTATTATAAATTGTTGCACCAGCGGTAGGAAACAAATCTCCTTCAACCCCCAGGTCCTTTTGGCTCCCGTGTCTTGTGTTTACATGACATTAAGTACTTCTCTTAACTGCAAAGATCCTTGCAAATACTTGGAATGTTTTGTTTAACATCCATTCTCCTGATCAGTGTGGCACTCCTCACATAACCTGCCTAGACCACCACTGACTCCCCAAGTCCCCATAGTACTTGGCCCCAGAGGAATTCGTTGATTCGAAGAAAAGGCTCACAGAGCATTGTTGTGGCAGGGGAAGCACGATGTATTAGGAAAATAATGAAAATAAATAGGCTATTTTCAAAGAAAGGGGCCAATCACAGGCAGCACGTGTTGATCAGGCAGAGAAGGCCTGTCTCCAACACCAGCCCACCCCCTCTCCAAGTCGGCGCAGGGCAAATGCTGCTTTGCAGGGTCTGCTGTAACCCCTCCAGTGAGCTGCTGAGTTTGTATAGCAAGGGTCTGAGTGTGCAGGTGCCTTTCAGGGCGGATGATCCAGGGACCTAGCACCTGGGTGCCCCTGCTCAGAGAGGGAGTCTCCCACCAGGCGGGAGGGAGCCTGGGGCAGTGCTTGGCCACCCTGCTCTGGAGTGCAGTGCATAGGAAGCAGGCACGGTCTCCCTGTGGGAAAACAGGACTATTTTTGAGTGCCCACCATTGCCTCAGATTTTACTCCCCGCTGGTAACACACATACACACATGCACACCAGCTTCTTTAGGATGTACCAGACAAGACCCCCCTGTGAATGAAATTCGAGTGCAGTGCCCAAGATGACCCATTCTTAGATTACATGTGTGTGACTTCTAATACTGGCTTTTTCATTTCTAGGGAAGGGAGCAGAATCAAGTCCCTAACTCGCATTTTCCTCATCTGCAAAGTGAGTTTGCAATGCCCCTCTCACCACATTGTTTGATGTGCCAAGGATTAAACAACACACAGCTCAGCTGCCTGGCACACACCACATGCTCAGTGAACGGCGAGAGCATTACTCTGTTCTGAAAGACAGAAGGATGATGCATTTAATTGGGCACTTTCGTAGGCAGTGCACTTTCTCAGGAGCATTCACAATCACCACCTCCTTGGGTCTGCACCACGCCCCTTGGCGTGGATGGCAGCCTCCCAACCTTGCAGGTGAGCATCTGGTTGATGGAGGCGGTGGGGTTTGGCCAGAACCACACAGTGTATAAACGGCAAAATGTTTGATCATTCTAGAGCCAAAGTGGCCTCGCCAAAGGGGGCTTGGCTGTGCTTTTACTGAGGGACAGAACAATCAATACCTCTGCAGGGTTCCTGCTGGAGAGAATCCTGATGTGAACACAAAGTTTCTGGGAAGAAGCAATTGGCAAAGCTCACTGTCAACAATCAGAAGGTGGTCACCAGGAGAAAAGTACTCTGAGGAAGCTTTTTTAAAAAATATCTTCTGTGAAACAGAGCTGATTTCCCTAGACAAACAAAGAGCAAAATTCCTATAATTATCTATGCATGTACCCCTGCCATCTTCTATATTTGTAGACAGCACACTTTTTAAGCAAAGAAAAAAGACAGAGACACCATTATTCACATGTTAGCAAGCTGAAAAGTCTCTCTCTGCTTGCTTCTCTGTAGCAGTCACTGGCACACGTTAGGATGAATCTTAGGAGGAAGTTAACAAATATATCTGAAAAAAAATTGGGGAAGAAATGTTTACCGCTCCTTGATGCTTGTTAGTGTGAAAATTCAATCAGTTGCTTCCTGATTCCTTGCTCCAGCAAGGAGTAGGGACATGCACTCATGGGTGGGTGTGCATGGATGTCAGTGCCCCTTGCTCCCCCCAATACCATTCGGACAGCCACCTCCTCTTTCCAGGGCCCACCTAGGTTCTATATCCCCAAAGAGGGGAAAGCTAGGCCTCACCTAACCTTCCTTGGAACTATTGGGGTGAATATGGAGGGAGGCTGAGGGAAAAGATGGCAGGGTCCTAGATTTCATGTAACCATGTCTGCCCACTGCAAATTGGGCTAAGGACACACATGTGTTCATGTGTGTTGAACTCATTGTTTCCTTCCAGCGCCCCCTCTAAAACCCCAGAATGGTAAATACCTTTCTTCCAAACTCACAGAAACCCTTAGACACATTCCTAGTTGTATTTGGAATATGTATTTAAGACATGTCATAATTAAAATGTCAAAGGTTAAAGTTAAAAAGAGAATCTTGAAAACAGCAAGAGAAAAGCAGTTAGTTACCTACAGGGGAGATCCCATGAGACTGTCAGATGATTTCTCAAAAGAAAAGGTGCAGGCTAGAAGGGATTAGCGTGAAATATTCAGTCATGAAAGCAGGGACCTACAGCCAGCATTGCTCTACCCAGCAAAGCTATCATTTAGAATCAAAGGGCAGATAAAGAGCTTCCCAGATGAGAAAAAAAAATAACGAAGTTCATCATCACCAAACGAGTATTATGCGAAATGTTATAGAGACTTGCTTAAGAGAAAGAAAAAGATTAAAACAATGAACAATAAAAAGGCAATAAATACACACCTATGAGCAATTAAATCTAAAATAACAAACTAAGCAAACAAGAAGAACAGAGACAGGATCATGGACACAGAGCACATTTTGATGGTTACTAGATGGAAGGGAGGTGTGGGGGATGGGGGAAGAGGGGAGGGGATGAAGAAGTACAAACAGGTAGTTACAGAACAGCCATGGGGATGGAAAGTACAGTATGGGAAATGGAGTCACCAAAGAACCTATATGCTTGACCCCTGGACACGTGGGGTTTGCCTAAGGGATTGGGTAGTGCTGGGTGGAAGGGGGTAAAGGGGGAACCTTGGGACAACTCTACTAGTATAATCAATAAAATATTAAAAATATAAATCTTAAAAAAACAGAAGAAGGAAATATGTGAAATTTCAAAATTTCGAGCTTTCTTTTTTCCTCTCCTGACAACTAGGAATACAGGTGACTTTATTTATTTATTTGTGGTTTTGAACCACACCTATTTTTCCCCAAATTTTCTACATTAAGCATATACTATGGTTCATAATGAGGGGAAAAAGCTACTGTTTAAAAAAATTACAAATGAGCCACACCAGCCTCTGAGTTGGAGCCAAGTGAGCCCAATAAAAAGCTGAGCCATTCTCCCAGCTCCTCAGCGCCCCACAGAATGGCTCCTTTGTAACCAAGAGAATTGAAGCTTTGCAAGGTGTGCATCATTGGACGCTTAGTCACTAGACCACAGACTTTTTAAGGACGTGGATGTGACTGCCTTTGCACAGAGCAGACTAAGAAGCAGAGGCAGCTTCCTTCACCCCTCGTCTGGTTTCTCGCCCGCCCAGAGCAGGGTAGCTATTGTCTGACCACCTCCATCCTCCTCTGCAGGTTCAGAGGGCAGTAAAGCTACCCGCCTGGGTTGGTAGCAAAGGAATGCAGACTCGGAGAAGTTGGTCTGACCTCACTCGAGCGGGTCTGATGCAGAACGAGAGCCACGCTGCAGGCGAGGCAAAGGGGCTCCCATCCCAGCTTGGCAGCCCTGTAGCCTTTGGGCAAGTCAGTCAGCCTCCCCTGGCCTCACATTCCTCATCTGCCAGGGGTCCTCTGCATTGCTGAAATTTGCAGAACACCGAGTCCTCCTCAGAACAGGAGCTGAAAATAAAGTACCACTGTGACTCAGAGACACGAATAAACCATCTCAGCTCGGTAAACGTGGAATGGGAAAAAAGTGCATTTGCCTTTAGTTTTGCTTACAGTAAAAGACAACCAAAACACCCAGCTTCTGACACACCCCAGATACAATTGTAGAATTACTTTGATGTGTCCAGGTAAAGCCAGAATGTCAGAATCTTCCAAGCCTCTGTCATCCTGCATGGCAGCCACAAAGCACATGCAGCTGTTGGAAGGCGGCTGGTCTGGACGGAGATGCCTGGAATGTAAAATACACCCCACTTCCAAAATTGAGTATGAAAAAGTGACATGTCATTCACATTTTGCTTGGTTAGATATTGCACTTATAATATATTGGACATCATCCTTTAAATATATTATTAAAGATATTTTCACCTGTTACTTTTTACTTCCTTTTACTGTGCTGTACTAGAACATTTAAAATTGCTTATGTGGTCGGCATTGTCCTTCTAGTAGATTGATCTACTAGGCATCTAGTAGATGTCTGATCTAGATTTTCTTTCTGAAGATCTGCTTTCTGTCTGTATGTTCTTCCATTCACCACCTGGCACGACAAGTGAGCTACATGAAGGGCATTGCATGCAAGGAGATGTAGGACTGCAGGCATTCCACCACCCTGGTCCTCACTGGGTCATGGTGGCTATGCTCTGAGCCACTCTCTCCCCTTCCTTCCACCCTTTCCTCCTTCACCCTCTTCTTCCTTACTAATTTCCTCTTTTATCTTTTTTGTAAAATCATCTGTGCCAAAGTCTCCTGCCATTCCTGAGCTCTAATAAGAGTGAGGTGGTGGTCAGATAATCAGCTACTGTTATACTTCACTCATCATTAGCACCTGATTCACTGGGAAAGCTTCACTCCAGGAAAAATCATTACCTGCCAGTGTGATGTGACTGGAAGTCAGGCACTGCCTGCCCAGCATGCTTCCAGTGTGCTTGAGGTAACAGTGTTCTGTTTTTTTCTCTGCAAAACAGATCAATGCCTTTGTTTGTGTCAGCCACAGTGCCCTACCTTCCTCCTCTCCCTGCTGGACATTCAGGACAGCCTGACTCCTTTCCCAGAACTTGAGTCTCGAGAGGAATGGCACACCCTAGGAACGAGGGTGCAGTCTAAGCCACATGGATATCAGTCCCCAAAGGAGACTGACCAACAGCTGCTGCTCCCAGATTCTCAGAGCTGCCTTGATACTGTGCCTGATTGATTTCCGATTTCTCTTTCAATCTGATGAGCTACCCAGTAGTGTTGAAATAACTTCCTTTTGCACTGAAGCTATACAGAGTCATTTTCCATTCACTGCAGCCACAGCCTTCTGTGTTGTTATTCTGGTTTTGCAAAACAATGAAGTACTGTAAGAGTATGTAATGACCTGTACCCCTGGCTGGAAATAGTCATGTCAACAGGAATAAGATAGAATAAAGAGATAAGTTTTTGAAATATAGCCATCAGCTTTGTCTCTGTGAAAACGACAATGAACCTGGACCTGGGCCAGCTCCATCGAGCACAGAGCTCAGTCCCCCGGCGCCTTGCAGGCCTCTCTCCCATGCCAGGAGGCCGAGCTCTGGGAACTGGGAGTTAATGGGATGAATGGCCTGGACTCCCCAACCTTTCAGTGCAGTGAGTTTCTTCTCAAGCTGTTTCTTATCAAAGCAAGTGTTGATATGATGTTTACACTTACATATCTCTGAATTATCCTTACAGTATGACCTTCAAAGAAGCACCTGCTTTCTTATGACATGTATATGAAACTCTAACTGTTCTTGTCACTCAGGCATGATACTGGCGGTTTTGCCTGGATAGCTGAGGTGAAGGAGGGCTTGCTTTCTTTCCCTACGGTGCCCGACTCTCCTCTTGTTATGAGGTTTCAAAGACTTGGTCATGATCTCTCCCTAATTCTTATTGTTATGCTATACAGATCTCTCTAGCATTTTATGGTGAGACGGAGAGAGTTAATGTAAATGACATGAGTTTTATAGCTCTGAGCAGTGAAGTTGCTATTAATAAAATACCTTGCATTGGCAAAACAAGTTATCAAGAAATGGGTGGTTTCTTCACGAACTCTGCACTTGTAAATTTTGTATTTGTTAGAAAGGATAGTGCCATCCAGGGAGAGAGGTCTAAAGGATAAGTATAAGCTGCCTTGGTATATGTAATCAAGTAATATTTATTTATACAAAATCGTGGATTGATTGCGTACTAAGTTTTAGGCACTGAACTAGGGTTTTTTGTTTATTATATTTCATCCATTTTTGACAGCAACCCTAAAAGTTAAGTATCATTACTCCAATTTTACAAATGAGAAGGTCAAAACCAAAATAATTAATCTGACTGATGTCACCCAGCTAAGAAATGGCAAATCGAGGTTTCAAACTCCCAACAAAACCTGATTTCAAACCCTAGTTAATTTCATCCCATCTCCCCATTTCATTGCTGTTGTGATTCCTGTTTAATGCAGCTAACTCTAGTTAATTTAAAAAAAACACCTTAACTTTGGCCACATATGACTGGTTCTTATGTTAGCCTTAAATAACATGTGAAACAAGAGTTAAAGAAACAGACTTCTCACCCAGGACAGTCACACTTGCCAACAAGTGGCAAGTAGCTACCACGTTTCAGACCTCCATCCCGTCCCCACCCATCTAAGAGCCACTTTCTAATGTTAGGAAGCCATTGTCCTCTTTTCGGCACAGACGCCACAGACCAGGCATGTTCTCCCGGGTCCTGCTGCCTGAAGTTGCTGGATCCAGGGACACTGTCCCCTTAAGGCATTCTGGGTCTTGCTGTCCTTTCCTCACAGGTAGATCTGACAAAGCTTTGCTTCTAGGTTCATGCTGCCATTTTTCTCCCCGAGGCAAGAAAAAGTTGAAAGAAATTTACAGATTCTACAGGTTACCACAACCCTGCCGTCCCATTTCTGAACTCCTCATGACTATATCCCTTCCTCCTGAGTATTTCCACCAACTACATAACTTCATCATTCTCTGGCTACCCATCCAGGATAAACCATGTCTCAGAGTGACTCACTTTTGACCATTAACCAAACACCTAAAACAATTTAAAATACAAGATAAGGTTATGTGATAATAATATAATAAATCATGCACGGGTTTATCAACTCCAGGGCCGGCCATTCTCTGGTTTCACCTGCTGTGCCGGAACTTCTTTCTAAAGTTAGTTTGTGATATTACACATGAGACTGTCCACAGGGCTTGCAACTCCTGCCCACCAAGTCCACCCCCATTCCTGCCATTCAGGATTACAGAAGGGGAGATGATGGCAGAATTGGTTTCTTTCTCACCATTTTCACATGGTGGAGCTCTCCATTCTCAAGCCAGTAGTAGCTGGTCTACCACATACTTCCTGAGTCTTGGATGCTTACAGAGAATGAGGGATAGAGAAGGGAAAGAGAGGTGGGGGGAGAGACTGAATGAAAAATGGATTTCACAGGGAAGTTTGTGTGTAATCATAGAGGGGAATAGGAAAGGCAAAGATAGAAGGTTGAATCAAAGAGCAGGATAAATGATCTTTATCAGTGATAGGCTCTTTGCTTCTGACCCTCTTATGTTTTGGACAATAGAGAAATATTTTCCAAAGCTACAAAATAAATATTCTGCTATGCCCCATGGTATCCTTCTATAGCTATTCCAGTTCTGTGAATTCGATAAAATTGAAAATTTAAATCTGTTTCTAAAGGAAGCACTGAGCACTCCTCAAATATTTCAAGCTTACAACATCTATCGTTCTGCAGCTAAATGTGCCATTTAAAATCATTCAGCAAAAAATTCCAAAAGCCAAATGAATCTCCAGCCCTAAACATCTCTCACTTTAATTGGAAAATAACCCATTGGATGGCAGCTGGAAAGACAAGCGTGGAAGCCCCATGGTTAACTGGAGGGAAAACTCAGATTGTCCCATAGTGGAGGCCAGCTGTGGGGAGTGTGTGTTCAGAAAAATGTCTAAGCCAAATAACCTCTATGCTTTTTGCTTTGTGGACAGTGAGTAAAAATGATTGTCTGGGTCCCACTGTTGGCTCTTCCAGTTGCTGGCTTTGCGATGTCAGGCAGGGGGTGTTTAACTTCTCTCACAATCAGATTCAACTATTAAAATGGGCGTAATTATATTTGCCTCATAGGACGGTTGTAAGGATTGAACAAGGTAATGCGTATAAATGAGCTGGCTGAGGGTAGGTATTTAATGAATATTAGATTTTTTTCCTCCTAATTTGAGAATATCTAACACTTCTGTTGAAGAGAGCCCTAATTTTTACTACAGAAATCATTGCATTCAACTTGTGGGTTGAAATGAGACCAGATGAAAACACCAATCAGACTTCTCATCACAGACTCACCAGGTTGCAAAGCCAACAGCCAGAGGTGGAATTTTAATTTTCTGAGGTTCGGAAGTGGGGAGTTGCTTTCACCTCCCAGGGTCGAGGAGCAGGAAATGAACTCTGTACAACGCCCGACACCGTGAAGCATTGCCACTGTGGGTATGATTGCTACCAGCCACCGAGTCATGCAAATTTCCTCGTAAATTATGTTCTAGAATCATTGTGGTTTTATTTCTCATATTTAGATCTACAATCCACCTGGAATGAGATTCTGTTTATGGTATGAAAAGGCATTTATAATAACTGTGGATTATAAGGTAAAACCAGCAAGGATACTCAAGACCAGCTCATTCTTCAGTAGCTTCTTCTTGACCCATGGGACACTCTCATGACCTTGACCTTATAAAATTCCTGGGGGCACACTGCACTCTGTTTTCCTTCCTTCCTGCTGCTTGTCTCAAGCTCTCCTTCCCACCCTTCAGGCCAGTCTCCTGTATGAGCAGACATATCCAGCCAGGGAAAGAGGTTGTCCATCTGTCTTCTTAAAGCCTCTCTACTTCATGAAGAATGGTCTTGGAGAATCTCGAAAAGGCTGAAATGTGAGTGGAAAATCACAAGGGGAAGAGCCACAGCATCTCTCCACCCCTCTCCCCAACCCTCTGTTGACATAGGCTTGGCAGGTAGAGAGGCCAGCTAGAGACTGTGGTGAGGCTCTGGGGTCTGAGCATAGCTTAGTCGATTAGGCCTCTTCTTCCTCAGCTTTGGGTCCCATTTGTCGGTTCTTAGGCAACCGGACCAGCTCCAAAGATCAACCTCCCATCACGCTGGGTTGGACATTCTGGGGAGAGAGGGCAGTACAGAGAGGAGCTAGGGTTTAAACATATGTAGTGGCCATTCGACAATTTTGCTGGAAACTTTATGTGCTGACTTGCTTAGAGAACTGAGGAGTGACAGCGCCCCCTGCAGTGCAGAGTCCCTGCTACCCAGGAGGACAGCAGTGATTCAGCCTGTGACATTCACAGCATACTTCTTACAAGAGGCTCCCCATCACCCCGAAAATGAAAAAAAAACCTCTCACAGCTGAGCAGCTGGCGATAATGTTCATTAAAAACAACCACAGCAGTCTGTGTGTTATCAAAGAGCCACATGGCACCTGGGAAAATAACATTCTGATGTTTTAGGGGGGAAATAAAACAAAAGTTTCAAAAAAAAGAACTATTCTATCTCAAAAGACACAGATTTCCCAATTCTGAGAAATGTGAATTACAGCCAACTTATAAAGTCCTTTGAAATTAACAGGTTATATTAGCAAAGCTGAGACATCCTTATCTAAAAGTGAGCAAAAGCAGCCCCATTACAATGGGAAAATAAAACAAAAATACTTGTAAATCATGCTGTGGCCTGAGCCAAAGAAAAACCGAAGTCTTTGCACATTGTCCTGGAATGAGCCCATTATATATTTTTGTGAGGGACTTGAAATTGAGGCCAAAAAGTCAGATTTTCTTATGTCGCACAGCATATAACATGGGGGCTTTGGAGCTGTGGGTACCCAAGGTGTTTACTAAAAAGCAGGGAAAGTTCAGGTTTAAGAAATAAAAACAACGGAGATGCACAGAGCGAAGTGTAGCAGGGCTGGGAGGTGGACAAAGAGAGATCTCAGGATCTTTCTGGTTTCTGACTACACCCCCCGTGAAGTCCAGCTGCCATCCATTCTGTGTGCCATGAGCACATAGTGGTTTTAGAACTACCTTTTTAATGAGCTGCCTGGAGTTAGGTTCTCCTACTTTCTACCAAGAACCCTAAATACAGCAAGTCTTAGGGAATGGGCCAGCAAATAGAGAGGCTGTTTCCAGGCAAAGAACACTAGCACAAGATACCTCTTCACTGACAACCCTCCCCTGTCCCAAGGGTGCTGGAATGTTGCACAGAGTTCTTGAACATCAAGTTATACCCAGGGAAGTGCATCAGACTGGATGTGTTTCACCCATGGAGGAGATGGAGATAGCCTTGAGCGGGCATCTGGAAGCAGCTGGGATGTGTGATTCAACTACTCCATCACACCGGAGCAGAAGCAGGCCTTGCGACCTGGAGCTAGCAGGGCAGTCCAGGATTCCAATATTCTGCTCACGTCAGCCTGGATGTTGCCACAATGCTACCTTAAGGATTTGTGCTCATTCTTACTCAGGGTAGCAGAGTTAAAAACAGTTTTCCAGACTCGCTCGTACCAGTGGTCCAGTGATGAGGAGATTTTACATGTGTCACAGAGCCAAAGGGACCATTACTTGTCATCCGAATTCATAAAGCCCTAACAATGTTAATATCCAGCACTATATTGTTAATTCCGTGAAGTGTAAGTAATTTTTTTTAATTAGCTTACATTTTTCTAATTATATGACCATAAGCAAATTGCTTAAACCTTCTGGGCTTATGTGTACTTATGATTATTATAAATATTGAATAAATTTACCAATATAAAGTGCTTAATATAGTGCCTGGCTCATGAAAAGTGATGAACAAGTACAAGCTACTATTGTTGTTATTACTACTACTACTATTATTATTATTATTATTATTATTAGAAGTACCTCTCTGCCTTCATCACTGTCATCGTTCCAGATGAACTCTCCTTTGCCCAAAAACATTTTAGATACCACCCTAGCCATTAGAGATCCATCACTTTGGGTTGTCAAATAATATCTACTGTAAGGCAGAACATTCTAGTAGGAAATACTACCTAGTGGTCATTCCAGCCTTTCATAAAACAGTTTTCAAAGTAGATTCTTCCCTCCTAATATGTTTTCATGAAAAAGGAGGATGAAATTAACCATCTGACTCCCGAGAGAGGCAGAGATTTGGAGGAGAGACGCGGGAGTGTGCCGATGACACAAGGGTCCCTAATTCTCTCCTCACCAGGCAAATGAGCCAGTCTCATCAGAGATACTCAGCTCCAGATTTTAGAGCAGGTACCACCTATCAGGTGTGGATATTTTCTGCCATCTAGTGGTGTCATTGTTGAGGACAACAGTCTTTATGTGAGCTCAGAAGGCAATGTACCCCTCTGGACAGTGCATGACCATTTTAGGCACCTTAGATCAGTGGAATCGTGGCTTCTCGGGTGAGGAACCATGTCCAAACTCATCAAACTTTATACATTATGTATGTACAGGCTTTGTATAGCAGTTACACTTTAATGAAGTGGCTAAAACAGCACCACCCCTGGTTCCCAGGCATCTTCCTCAGCTCCCACTTTCCAGGGGGTACACCTGACACCCTGAACTGGGCAGGGAGGAAAACAAAGACTTGGATCTGCAGGGTGGACCGAGTCCCAAAGTGGCTCTCCGAAGACCAGTAGCTTAGCCACTGATTCTCTGGGTGGCCCAGGCCTGTCCCTTCTCTCTCCCAGCCTATTTTCTCACCTATCACATGAATCACACCGGCTAGTCCCTGCTCGCCCTGATATTCTGGTGTTTTACTGTCCTTCAGATTGGAAATCTTTGTTTAAAGAATCATACATAGAGAAATTTTAACACTTAGACAATTAGCTAATTTACTGTTCTCTAGGACAGTGATTTTCTACCCTTTTCATCTTACAGCACATATAAACCAATTACTAAAATTCTGCGGCACACCAAAAAGCATACTCTCTGCTGACCTGACAAAAAAATAGGTGTAATTTTGATTCATTCACACTGGATAGCTATCATCATGTTGATGTCATTTTTTGTTCAGCAATCTAAGGGAAAAGAGGTCAGTGCCCCTGACTAAATAGATATTGCATGTTTTAAAAATTCTTGCGGCACACCTGTTGAAAATCCCTACTCTGGGACAGCAGTGACACGGTGGATAAGTATAATGTTTCTGACATGATCTTCCTCTTGGGGAAGATTTTCCTTTTCAGTTGCCACGTAAAGACTGTGTGAAGTATTGATTCATTTACTCCAAAGTCCGTAAGTTAAATGCAAACCACAGTGAGCTAGTGACTTGTTTCTACTACTCGGGTCTTCCTTGATGGACACCAGAAATGCTTTACTTGTAATAACACACAAGTATTCGTTCATTTGTTGGATTTATTTAACCTAGAATGGTTTCATTTGCCGTGACACAGCACTGCCTTAACCCCTCCTGAAAAGGAGTATTGTGTATTTTTTAACATTCTACCTGCATCTGAGATCTCTGCTTTCCCTGCATCATTATTTTACCCAATCACTAAGACAGAGGAATTGAAAATAACCGACTACCTAAAGATCCCACTAGCTTCCCACGGCTGCCATCCTCCTGTCCAAATCTGCATCGTGCCATCACAGCACTCCTCGACTGGGCCCTTTCGGGAGCATCTGTTTATTGCTTTCTTGGCGTCCGCACCCCCACCAGCTGCAGCACCCTGAATTTTCTTTGGAAAATCACTTCCTGCTATTGCTTGAGTCTGACCTCACTGCCAAGGCCAGAGTGAGTCTTTATTGCCTTAGGCCACTCCAAATGACCCCTCTCCTGACCACAGTGATTGGTTCAGGGGCAGACACAGGATCCAGCCTGAGTCAATGAGATTTCTATGGAGACCTCTGAGAATTAGACTTCCTCTAATCCCTTCTGGATGTAAGGAGGACACACATATCCAAAGAAAGTGATGGAGCCATCTTGGAATCACAGGAATGAGACTGCAAGAAATTAGAGCCAGCACCACAGAAGAGGAGCAAGAAATGGAGAGAGTGAATCCTGGTCACATCACTGCAGCCCTGAATCAAGCCTCACCTGAAGCTGCCATTGCCTTTTTCTCCTGTTAACCAATAGAGTTCATTTATTTAAAGCAATTTGAATTGGGTTTTCTGTCTTTTGAAATAATAGTAGTGATAATAAAGATAAGCATGATTCATATAGGCCCCACGCAAACTTCCCACATACTTGGCATTAGTCCTAATAGATTCTTGTCTTCTTCCAATGTCACCAGACCAAAGGAGAATATTCAGGCTGAAGGGACAGTGCAGGTGAAGGCCCAGCGGTTCTCATCAGGTTCTGAAGGTGCCGAGTTGGTCATTAATACTAGGACCTGAGCATGGGGGAGAAGGCAGAGGCAAGGGTGACTCCAAGGGCACAGACCTGAGTCACTTTGGGACTGCTGCTGCCATGGCCAAGAGAGATGAGTTTGGGGGAAAGAGACAGGTCCACGGAGAACAGTTGGCATTTGAGGAGAAATCTCACAGTGTGCTGCAAAAGCTGCTGACTTATCTCATGTACCCACCATCCCCAGCAAACTGGCAGGTCCTTGGGGGCAGGGACTGTGTTCATCTTCGGTCTGTCCCCAGAAGCCCCAAGGACTATCTGTTCAATTAATGAAGAAATAAATAGGCAAAAGCTAAGTCATCAAAAATAATTAGAGAACAATTAAGTCTCTTCTGTGGGTCTGATAATGAAGTTTTTTGGAAGTTCTGTGATGCCTGTTGGCAGGAATGCCAGTCTGTCAGTGGAGGGGGCTGCACTCAGGCTGTGTCTGGAAAAAAAGTGCATGAAGGGGAGTAGCAGCCTTCTAGGCTGGAAGGGGAGCTCTCGAGCAACGGTGTTCCTGCGTCCCTACGCGCCTGGGGGCGCCACTGCGTTCTGCAGAATTATACCACCGTCCCAAATAATTGGAGAGCTAGGGTGAAGCGACCAACAAGCCCCCTTCTGCCCCCTCCCCCGCCCCGGCCGCCACCACCCAGTCGTCAGAAAAGTAACGGATACCAGGAAGGCACTACACTTACAGAAATAGGTCACAGAAAATTCAGCAACAGGGGTGAGAGGTGGTACCTGGAAGTTTCTCAGTCCTTCAGCTGAGTCGGGAGACCATGTGGTGTGTTTCCGTTGAAATCCAAGGAGTAAGAAATGAAGCAGCTGGTGCTGATGCTTTGTGCTTCTTTCTTCTGATTACAGACAAGATGGAGAGAAGGAAGAGGGGACTTGAAACGATCTGATAAACAAAACCCAGAAGCTAATTCCATTGATTTATTGTTCTTACCTCTAACAGAATTTTCCAGAGGAAAAGTTTACACAGAAAATTTCTATTTAGAAACAGGAAGAGTCTTAACTCCCATAATTGTTTCCAATTTAAGAAAAACTCTTCAAAAGGAAAGTATTACTACTGAGCTAGTTGTTTCATATGCATTTTAAAAAGAAAATACAGCACGAGCCAAAGCAGTGTCTGTCAGCTGCCTGGGATTTGCATGCGAATGATCAAAGGGGCCCTTTCCTCTCCCTTTCAACCGTCTCCTTTTAAAAGGCTCTCTGGGTGTAGGCGGTGACTCCTCTGTCATAACTGTTTACACTTACAGGCAATATAACTCTCCTGGCTGGTTTTATGAATTTCTTAGCTGTCCACAAGGAAGTACTTTGAAACATTAGAAAATCCATTCAAATCTTATTAACTGGCAGCAGGTGACTTGGAAATGATTTTGTGCCCCTTCCTGTTTTCTGACTTTTGAGGAGTGAGGCTGCTGACTTGCTTCATTGCTTCCACAGGGAGACAGGTCTGGGATTCAGACACCTGTGAAAACAGGCACACACCCTCCCCCCAAGCCCCACCATCAGCATCAGCATCATGCCATTTACACCTTCTGAGTTGGATGACCAGATTAAATTTACCCGAAGGAATAATGAGATGGTTGTGGCCTTGAATTCTGGAAATTTGCTCCTGTTCTTGCATTTTAATATGAACGGTGTACAGGAGAGCAGAGGTGGTGTGGAACAGCACGAAAAGCATAGAATGGGAGGCTGTGAAATCTGAGATGCAAATTCCAGTTTGACTTGACTAAATAATTTAACCCTTCTAAGCTTCTGTTTACCTTATCTCTAAAATAGGATTGTTATATCCATTCCAAAAGAGTGCTGAGGATTAAATAAGATAATGCACGAGGTCTGTCCAGAAGGTATTCAGCCATGTAATATGAAAAATAAAGACATTTACTGAAGAAGATACAAGAAACACTGTACATAGGACAGTGATGCCTCAGAAGTAGGCACCTTGGGACCTCATACAGTTCTCTCAATAGCTATCAGCTGCCCGTCATATTTTCCTGAATCACATTGATGATCTGAAATCTCTTCCCTTTCAAAGGTGATTTTACTTTTTGGAAAACTCACAAGCTGCAGAGTACCAAATCTGGGCTGTAGCAGGCCTGAGTCACCTGGGTAAATTGATGTTTCGGCAAAAATCTCTGCATGAGACATGATGCATGAGTGGGCACATTGTCCTGATGAAGCTGCCAATCACCAGTTGCCCATAGCTTTGGCCTTCTGAATCATCTGAATAGTTTCCATGGAGGAATGCTCAAGCTTAACACAAAATTTGATGCAGATCTGTTGCTCCACTCACTAAGTCATTTTGATTGTGACAGCCACACAGTTCACATGCTCACTCAATGATGTTTACCGCGCCCACTGACTAGTACAGTGAAGTCATCATTATTCACACATGTGTGTTCCAGTCCACGTTCTTTGGCTGCCAGGTTAATCGAAGTCGTGCAAACCATTCTCATTATAGTGACAATGGCTAGATTTTTTCCAGACAGACCTCATATATCAAACATCTCCTATAGATGATACCCAGTATTGGTTCAATTAATTGATGGTATAGGGGTGCCAGTCATAGTGATATTATTATCAATCTTTAAATACTCGTTCAATAAAAGAAAACATTTAAGTGGACTAACCCATTACAAATTATCTATGATGACTGCAATGGTTACTGTAGGAATAATTAACCTTATGAATAAGTAATATGAAATTGACTTTTTAATATTTTATTAAAGCTAATTAGTATATACTCATTTTCAAATATATAAATGATATAATTATATAAAGTAGGAAATAGAAGTCCTTTATAATTTTATACTTTCCTGCTCTGACACATGGTGATTATCCTTTCAAATTTGTTTTTGTGTACATACAAAAATGGTGCTAGACATAATCAATAAAATATAATTTTTTTTAAAAGGATTCAAAATGGGATCATGCTGGACTTAGGGTGGGCCCAAAATCCAATGATTGATGTTCTTATAAGAGAAAGACTTAGAGAAGAGACTAGGGGAGGCCACGTGAAGACTGAGGAGGGATTGGAGTGATGCTGCCACAAGCCAAGGAGCACCGGGCACCACCAGGAGCTGGGGAAGATGAGGAAGGGTTCTCCCCTAGAGACTTTGGAGGGAGTGTGGCCCTGCTGACACCTTCATTTTGTATTTCTGGCCTCCAGAACTGTGAGACAATAAATTTCCTTTGTTTTTAGTAAATTGCTAGAAAAAATAATGATCTGTCACTCAACAGTAAGACTTGATCTTGATGTGATTGAGAACCATTTTATCTCTAGGGCTTTGTCTTTGGGGTATATACACCCACTGGGAATTCCAGATTTTGGTCCAGTTTGTCAATCGGTAGCAACTTAGGCTTTCAGATTAAGAGAGGGGCTGTGAATTGTCTAATGTCAAAAATGTTGAAAAACAGCACCATTTCCTGTTGGACCTTACTACTAAAGTAATGACTTTTGCTGAAGGACAATTTCAAAACATTAAAAACATGACTTTCATATAAATATACAGTAAGGACATGCTAATGATTTAATTCAATTTATTAATAAATGACGGAATCAATCGGATAATACACCTGGTTCAATGAAGAATTCAAGGAACATAAATTTAAACAGTCATTCAAAGGAATGCTGAAATGAATTTGTTAATAGATATGAAACTGCTTAATGCTCTTCAGGTGCCCTGAAACCTTTAGAGTTTAGATTTCTGGTTTATCAGAAATCTAAAATTTAACATATAAAATCATAGTACCCATGATCCTATCAAATAATAAAGACCAAAATTAAATACAGATGTATTCTCTTAGTTAAGTAATCCTTGGATGAGACCTTTTAACAATGACCTAGTATGACTTTGAAAGGACATGCTGTCTTCTTTGCTTTATTTCTAAGTTTTAGATGTTAATTATTCTCCATACTTATTTAAGCTTGTTCTGGGTTCTTATGGTCATGGTGTCCCTATTATCTTTTGACCCACAAAATCTTTTTTACCTCCTATGTCTTTAATTTCCCTTTCATGTCTCAGACTATAAAAATAACTTTTATAAAGAAACAATACCTTAAATTTTTTACTTTTAAAAAAATTTTAATAGATATGTACAATGTCTATTTGGAATATTGGTTCCCTGTCACTGATTTGGTCAATTATATCTACCATTCTAGAGCAGATTCCTCCAAAACATAATGATGAACTATTAATTACTACTTTTTGCATATTTCTCTAAATTTCAAGCTTAGAATAAATTTCTCTTATGTTCTCTCCTGCCCTCAAGACCATATAAAGTGTCTCTTATGTGTCCTAATGCACTTGTCACACTACTGTGATACGCTTTCTACCTTCCACCACCAATTCACCCTTCTACTTATTAACTTGGAGTCCTTAAGGGGAAAGGCTGCCTTTGTCTTGTTTCCTCAGGGCCCGGCTTATATTAGACACTCCATAAGTAACACTTGAATCAGTGGACACTATTCTTATGGTTAATGAAGCAAATATAAGGACAAACATTCAAAATAAATTCAAAACTTACTTTGTCATCTCTCACACAATTTTGTTTTAGTCATACTACCAAACTTTCTTGGTCACTCCAACCTAATCATCATAAACTCCCCATTTTTTACCATGTTAATTGGTACTTCATTTTACTCAGATTAATTACTCTTCTTTAGGTAAAACATAGAAAAACGGTCAAATTCTGAGTTTTCCAATCAAAGTAGAGTTTAGAAGTTCAAAGCCAGCTCTACTGAATGTTAACAGAAATTTAATTTTGCTTTATATCAACCAATATGAAAGGGATTTCCGCCTGTAACAGCTGAAAAATCATTTTGCACAGCATTCTAATGTTTTAGAAAAGCACTGAATCAAAAATAATCCCTTATTATAAAACAATTTCATGGTGAAGTTAAGACTAGTTATTGATACCCAAACCAGTGGATAAAATATTATGTGCTACAGTGACAAGTTGGTTTGTATTGCCCAACCAGTATGGCACATCTTTGTCCTTCTTTGCTACAGGATTCATGGTAGATGAGGAAAAGTAATGATAGACCACAGTCAGATTAATACTTGCCCTGCCTATGAGATGATCCAGGACCAAGGATCTTTAAGTGAGTCAGGAATAATACTTAAAACACTGGGGAATCTCACATTGCCATAATGGGAACGGAAAGGTGCCAGAGAGTCAGAGAAGCAAAAAGTTACCCTTCCCCTATTATTGTTAATATCACTGGTGGTCAACATAGTGAGAGCTCAGTAAATTCCTGTCCATGTGCTCTTCTCTCCCCTGCTATCTAAGGCCTTGCCCCCATTCCATCCGATAGGTCTTCTAAATACACACAGGCCAAGCAAGAAGGAGCACTGTTTCTGGGTGAGTTGGGAAGATCCAAAGTGGGTTCCCATGTTCCTTTTGTAGCAATTGTTCAGTGCTGTGGTATTAAATAGTTAATAACCAACCCTTGTGGAAGTGGACAACCCTGATTTTTCATATTTGCCAGTTTCCATAATATAAGTACTTTTATCATCCCATCACCAAACTATCAACGTGATCTTGATTAACTATATTCTATAAGAGTAAATGAATTATATATATTAGATATTTTAGCTTCCCCCTTTAGTACCTTATACATAAATTGAAATTTCTTAGTATTTAGAAGGCATGAATAACACCATCAACCAACATGATCTATTGGACAATAATAGATCCTTTCACCAAACAACAGCAGAACACTAATTCTTTGTAATTGCAAATGAAACATTTTCCAATACAGATAATATGGTGGAACATTAAGTAAACTTTAATTATTTAAAAGGATTCAAATCATACAGTGTTCTTTGATAACAGAAGATTAAATTGATAAAGAAAGTTATTTGGAAATTTCCAGATATTGAGAAATTAAACAACACACTTTCAAAGTAATCCATGGGCCAAGGAAGAAATCAGAGGAAATTAGAATATATTTTGAGTTGAATAAAAATTAAACCAAAACATTTTCAAACGTGTGCAATAGAGCCAGAAGAGTGCCTGGAGTGTAACTTACTGCTCAACATGTTTATATTAGAAAAAGAAGAAATACCCAATATCAACAACTGAAGCTTCTACTTTAATATGTTGGAAAAGAAGTTCATATTATATTAAAACTCAAGAGAAGAAAAGAAATAAATATGAGTGAAAATGAATAGAAAAGTAGAGAATATTTGTTAAACCAGAAGATTGTTTTTTGAAAAGGTCAATCACTTTGACAACCCAGTATTTATATTAATGAAGGAACAATGAGAAAATGTGCAGATTACCGTTATCTGAAGAATGAAAACAATATTGTTGCATACATCTTATATACATAAAAGTAGAATAAAAGAGTAATTATAAAAAACTTTATGCTGATAAATTTGAAGCTTAGGTAAATTGCAATGTGTAAAAATTTCCAAAATATATGCCAGAATAAATAGAAAATTTCAATAGCTCTATAACAATTAAAGAAATTGACTTTGTATACTGATTTTTTTTGCAGTCTAAATAATTTTCACTGGTTAATTCTAACATTTAAGGAAAAAATAATACATTCATTCATAAACTCTTCAAGAAAATAGAATATAAATAAATCTTTTCTAAAGTATTTTGCCTGTGCAAATTTATCCTGACACTAAAATCAAAGAAAATACAAAAAAATTGCCTCTCACAATAACAGTCCTCATGTACATAATGCACAAATTCCACAAGAAAATATTAGCCACTAAAATCCAACCATACATGACTGATTGGCATTTTGGCACCAAATGCAAAATTAATTTACTTCTAGGAAAACCAAATAATGTAAATTACTATATTAACCAAACAAGTTGTTAAAGAAAACCTGTTTAATTATATAAGTGGGTGCAGAAAGAAACATCTGGCAAAATTCAACAATCATACTTGATAAGAAGAGACCATTACAAATCTATTAAATAATGTGCAATAACCCTCCACAACCAACATCACACTTAACTGTGAAAGGCTGAATGATCTCCCCTGCACATCAGCCATGGGGAAAGGATTTGTGCTTTCGTCCCTTTGCTCTTCCTTGTAACAACAGTTCTAGTCCGTACCTAAGGCCATTCAAAGGAGTTAGAGTCGCAGTGACTGGAACGGAAAAAGAAAAGCTGTCTTAATTCACAGATGACATAATCTTGTATGTAAAGTTTCTTAAGAAATCTAAAGAAAATCCCTTATAAGCAACGAGTTAATTAAGCCAGGTTATAGGGACGAGACCACATGTACAAAATTCACTCACATTTCTGTGTGACAGGAACAACTACAAATTGAAATGAAAAAACTAATACCTACTACAGTAGCATAAAAATAAGGAACAGCATGAACAAATTTAACAAAATACGTGCCAGACACACAACACTGCATATACATACCAAATATTACAGAGAGAACAGTAAAGTGCTAGAATACGTGCAGAGGCACAAAATGCTCATGGACTGGAAGACTCTATGGGTGTCGATTTTCCTTAAAACCATCTCTAGACTCAAATCAATCCTAGTCAAAAACCCATTATGCATTTGTATAGATATTGATAAGCCTTATCTCAAATGCATGTAATGGAAATAGTCAAAATAGCTTTGGAGAAGAATACATTTGAAGGAATTACACTACCAAATTTGAAGCATATCATAAAGCTATAGGAACAAAATTTGGTATTATCATGAGAATAGATATACAGATAATGGAAGAAAATATCCAAAACCAAACTCAAATATGTAGAGTGAGTTAATTCTCAACAAAGAGGCCAAGGTGATAAAATGAAAATGGGTCTTTTCAAGAAATTATGCCAGAACAATTTGTGTTACATACATAGAAAATAATTAACTTTGATTCTGTCCCCAGACTACACACAAAAATTAACTTGAAATGGATCATAGACTACATGTAAAAGTTTATGCCTACAACTTCTCGAGGAAAACAGAATATTTTTGCAAGCTTGGCATAAGTAAAGAAATCTTATACTAGAGAAAAAAAGAATGAACGGTTTAAAAAATAACTTTTACTTAATTAAAAGAAAATACTTCATTCAAAATATACTGTGAGGAAAAAACAAGTCAGACGAAGAGAAAATAGTGAATATTTCTTGCACTAAAGTTGCAAAATGAAACGATCACGCCTCACTGATTGCCCATTTCTTGAAACACAGCACAGGGGCTCCACTTGCCTGGAGCCAGCATTCCAATAAAGAGCCTCACAGAGAGTGAGGGACACAGTGTGCCTGGTGGTGGCCCATGTCTGTGTCCCCAGATGGGAAGAGTGACGTGTGTGTGTGTGTGCGCGCGCGCATGTGTGCGCGCGTGCGTGTATGTAGTCAAAAAAATAATGCCCCTCCAAAGATAACCACATCCTTATCCTTGGAATCTGTAAATGTTATGTTAAAGGACAAGGAGGATTAAAGTTGTAGATGGAATTAGGTTTGCTAATCAGCCAACTTAAAAATGAAGACATTATCCCAGCTTATCAGAGTGGAGCCAGCACAATCACAAAGATCCTTAAATGCACAGTAGAAGAGGCAGTGTCACCTACGAGATCTAAGGCTTGGCTAGCCAGCCATCGCTGGCTTTGAAGATGGAAAGGGGCCCTGAGACGAAATAGTGGATCCACATCTAGCAGTTGGAGAAAGCAAGAACTTCAAAAGAAAAAATTCTTCTCTAGAAAAATATTAAAACACTTACAGCATATTCAATAATGTTTTTTTCCTTTTCTATTGAGGTTATTAGGGTGACACAGGTTAACAAAATTATGTAGGTTTAAGGTGCATAATTCCACAACGCATCCTCTGTTCACTGTGTTGTGGGTGCACCACCCTGGGCCAGGTGTCCTCCCATCACCATTCATCCCCCACACCCTCCTCCCCCTCTCCCCTGGCCCCGGCCAGCACCACACTGTTGTCCGTGCCCACGAGTCTTTTTCACTTTATTTCTTTTTTCTCCACCCTCCTGACCCAGCCCCCACCCCCTCCCCATAATGGGGTATTGTTGAAGGAATGCACACGTAGACAAATTGAATAGAATATCATTATACAGTCTCAAATGAGTAAGGAAATTCAGTATATGATAAAGGCAACGTCCAAGTATGGAAAAATATCTTTGTAATAGAAGCGTGGGGTTAATTGGATATACATGAGGACAGAGATAAAATTGTGTCAATGAATCACACTGATACTAGGAGATATTCCAAATGGATTAGAGAACTAAATATAGAAAGTGAAAGTATGCAAATAATGGAAGAAATCCTGGGTAAAATCCTCTAATTTCTGTTAGTAAGGGGAACCTTTGCTAACTATGACTAAAACTCTAGAAACGGTTAATCAAGATATTGTTAAACTGGTTATATTAAATAATTTTTTAAACTCAAGTGGAGTAAAATGTTATATGAGAAAAGTACTTGCAAGCATACTGTGAAGAGTTCATATGTTTAATATGTAGCATCTAACAATAAAGAAAAGTCAATCAACCCCATTGAAAAAAATAGGACAAGATATGGACAAGTCACAGAAAAAATGCAAATGGTCCTAAACTCTGTCCTATTTCTAGAAGTCATTTCTAAAAATCACATTTTCAAATATAAGAAAAGAGGTATTCATATGTCTAGTCGTTGAAGAACTACTTGTAAGAGCAAACAACAGAAAGCAGATGAGGGAACTAATAATTTGGACCTGGTTGAATAATCCAGGGTCCTACACGGAGCATTACACAACTGACCGGAGAATGAGGAACATACACTATGGTAATGTCATCTTAGGATATGTATGCTATAAAATAAAAATCACAAGGTAACAAAAATTATGTATATGGTATACTGCAATTTTGTGTAAGAGAGAGGTTGAATGTGCTTGTAGGTTTTCCAATTAAAAAAACAATGGGAGGATAAGACATAATATAATAAATGGAAGCCTGTGAGGGGGAGGGCAGAGAGAGAGGTAGGGGGCAGGAATAGACATTGGGTGACTGAATAAATCTTGTTTGGTAAATTTGGTATTGGGGGTGATTTTGTTTTCTTAAATTCCTAATGTGAATTTAAATTGCATACAGGCCCAAAATATATTTTTAAAAAAATTAAACTAAGAAGTCTGTTAGGTTTCTAGGGCTGCCATAACAATGTACCACAGACTGGGTGGTCTGAACAAGAGAAAATGTATTTCCTTACAGTTCTGGAGAGGTCCAAGATCAAGGTTGTTTTTTTCTGAGTATCTCCCTAGTTCAAAAATGGCCGTCTTCTCCTTGTGTCTTCACATGGGCTTCCCTCTTTGGTTGTCTGTGTCCTAAGCTCCTCTGTATAAAGACTTCAGTCATATTGGATTAGGATCCAACCTAATGGGCTCATTTTACCTTAATTCCCTCTTCAAAGACCCTGTCTCTGAATAGTCACATTCTGAGGAACGGGGTGGCGGGGTTAGGTCTTCAACCTGTACATTCTAGGGAGTCACAGTTGAGTCCACATTGTTGTCCAGGAAGAGGTGGAACTGGTGGCTCTTTGAATAATCACACAGAAAAATTCCACGTGACAAGGGCACCCATTAATCGGACCATACCTGCCTGGTTGATATGCTTGAAAGATGAGAAGAAAATGCAGATGAGAGGAATGATTCCAAGTGACTGGTACACCCAGTAATCAGATTTACCCCCCTGGTGGGTAAGCCCCAGGGGGAAAAGGAAATTCAGAAGGCTATTTATCTTTTGTGGTGCTGGGTATCCTGTAGAAGCTGCAGTTCCCTTGGCTTGGCCTGACTGAGGTAAGACATTTCAGCCATGGGGCACAGACTTCGTGCATGTGGTCCACAAGATCATGGGTGCTGGACTTGGTCTTTTTGGGTCCCTAGATATTAAGAGAGGTAGACAGTCCTCCAAAGCCAGCTCAGTTTTTATCTGTAGGTAGATGGGGGAACTGGGCTAGGAAAAACCTATGATTTAACACAAGCCCTGTGTTCCCCAGAGCCCACCATGGATCCCTCACTCCTGCTGGCCTTTCCCTTGCTCCTGGCTCTGTCAGCACCTTGCAGTGCTTGTCAGTGTAAGCTCCAGCATCCACAGGAATATTACTGCAATTCAGACATTGGTGAGTCTAGGGAAACACCAGGGAAGTCTTCATGAGGGTGTCTCCATGGGATGGAGAAATGCAGAGGTCGGGAGCTCTTTTGATCTGAACGTCTCTGATACACTTAGAATGGAAAAAACTTAAACCGATGAACGTATGGGCTCCTGACCCATTTCTCCCTTCTCCCAGTCCTAGTAGCTGATATACTAGGACCAGGAAACAACACTTGGCTAAAACGAAGTTTCAGAGTCAGCGTCACTAAGGTAAACCCAATGCCTCCTTTCTTCCTAAGCCCTTCCTTCAAAAACCCAGTTTCCGAGCCCTGGCTGGCATAGCTCAGTGAATTGAGTGTGGGCTGCAAACCAAAGCATCGCAGGTTCAATTCCCAGTCAGGGCACATGCCTGGGTTGTGGGCCGGGTTTCCAGTGGGGGCCACATAAGGGGCAACCACACCTTGATGTTTCTCTCTCTCTCTCTTTCTTCTTCCCTTCCCAACTCTAAAAATAAATAAAATATTAAAAAAAACACCCAGGCTTCCCTATCTGCTTGGGCTGAGGGAGTTGGATGGTTCCTGGAGCCCAGCAGCTTCTAGGGGAACCTAAGCTCTTAGCCTCTCTTTTCCTCTCATCACAGATACTCAGAGCTCCTAAGAGCATCCCAGAAATCCATGCAATCTACACACCTAAGCATCCGAATGACTGTGGTTTTGAGCTGGAGACTGCTCCACAATCACAAATACTTATCGCAGGTGAGCATCCCTACCCACATACAGCTGCTCTGCCTTGCCACCTTCCTCTGAGAGGACCACTCTATTTCTGCAACCCTATCTCCAGGGAGGACCGAGGGCCGATTCTCCATAATCTGACAGGCACTTCCTAGGAAAATGCTAGACCATGATTCGTGGCTGACTATACAAGCCTCCAGGTTTCCAGACTCTCTGGGGCTGACTACCTAAGGGCTGTAGCACGTCCTTCCCAGGGGCCGCCCATGCATGCTGCACTGACTGTCAGGCCTGCTCTCTGATCACTGCAGGCTTCCTGAGGGCGGGAAGAGTGAACTTCACAAAGTGCCACCTGGTGTATGCCTGGCAAAACCTCAGCAGAGAGCAAAGAATAGGTTTCGAGACAGCATACAAAACAAATTGCAAATGTCAAGTGAGTAGCCTCCTGAGTGTGTTTTCTTGACGGCTCTCATCCTTGTCCCACTTCCCTGTTCCAGAGCTCCCTCTTTGTCATCTCCCTCTCTGGATGACCCTCGCCTCCTCCCTTTTTTCTCTACTGTTCCCTGTCCCCTCTAACTGTTCCTTTTAGCTTCTCCCTGTATTCAGACCCCATCACCCTTGTATCTTCAGAACGGGGGTGTGAACAACAGACGGGGAGAAAATAGCAACGAGTCCTGTACCTTCCTCCACCTCCAGGTTCGACCCTGCCTTCTCTGCTCGATTGGCTGCCCTAGTCCCGAGGTCACACAGTGCGTGTGGAAACAAAGGGATTGCGACTATAACACATGGACGGGAAACTACTCCTTATCCTCCATGTGTGTCCCCTCCACATCTGGTCACTGTGGATGGGCCAGCATCTAGAACTGCAAACCTCAGCTCCAGCAACTTCTTCAATGACTACTCCTAAGGTTTTGTGTTAGAGTTTTAATATTCTGTTTCTTCATCTGGCTAATATGTTAACAGAACTGAGTCAGTTTTGTGAACATTCATTGAACTGTACACTTAAGTTTTGTTTACTTTCTGCAAGCACTGTATGCATCTATAAAATTTACAAAAATAAACAAATCCCAAGCTGACAATCTGTGACTGATTTCCTTTATTACCACAGTTCTTCGATTATATTTTCTTTCTTTTCATCCAGCAACAGCATGTCTGACCCTAATCCTTCTCATTCCAAAGTTCCTGCATTTCCTCATGCTACCAAAAAGCAAGGGCCCTGGGCCCACACAAAAGGGTAAATCCCAGAAGACCAGGATCAGGCCCCACCTGACACGCCCAAGACCTTGCCCAGGTGACATGCAGAGCCAAAAATCACTGGATGAGGGAGAAAGAATATTCCTTCTTCCCACAAAATCAAGACCCCTGTGGAAATATAAAAATCACTCCTTGTCATATTAAAGTCCTGAGAATAACATATAAAACTTTTAAACTTTAATAAGAACACAAAAGGGAATACTTTTAGGATATCAATTCACAAAAAAACCTCACAAAATATGAAGAAAAATATCAGCAAATTTGACTACTTTAAAATAAAACATATTTCCAGAAATAAAGTACCATAAACTATAAAAATACAAGATGCTGACATAGATTGGAATTATAGAAGATTTACAACTTTATAGTTAAAGTGAGGTCTGGACGATGAATGTTTTGGGAAATCGAAGTTTTCCTTTAAACATAATAAAAAATTCTCTAGTCCTTTCAAAAACAGTTTCTTTTCTCTTTATTTTATTAATTATGTTTTTTAATTTTGGATTTAAAACAGGAGGTGCCAAGATGGTACAGAGAAGTCGTGTATAGATGGTCCCTGAATTATGATGGTTCGACTTAGGCTTTTGACATTATGATGCCACAAAAGCATGGGGCTTTTGGTAGAAACTGTGCTTCACATTTTGAAAGTTGATCTTTCCCTGGGTAGCAATATGTGATATGATATTCTGTCAGGATGCTGGGCAGGAGCAGCAAACCTCAGCTCGCAGTCAGCCGCGTGATCGTGAGGGTAAACAACCCAGACGCTGGCATGTACTCATTGTATTAGGTGATGCTGCTCGACTGTAAGTGTTCTGAGAAAGTTTAAGGAAGGCTAGGAGAAGCTGAGGTATTCAGTAGGTTAAGTGTATTAAATGCATTTTCAACTTATTATATTGTAACCCCTTTGCAAGTCAAGGAGCATGTGTACTCCCTTCCTCTGATTGACCCTAATGATAACATCTTATGTCTCTATGGGATTTTCGTGAAAACTAAGAAATTGAATGAAGACAATACTATTAACTAAATGACACTCCATTCAGATTTCTACAATGTTGCCTTTTCTCTGCTCCAGTATACAACCCAGGATACTGCAGAAAATCAGTCATCCTCACTCCTACGTCTTCCCTGCACTATGATGGCTACTTTGCTTAACTTTGTTTTTGACAAGCTGGCAATATTTAAGAATGTTGGACAGGTGTTCTGCAGACGTTCCTCAATTTGGGTTTGTCGTGTGTTTTTCTTGATGAGACTACGACCATCAGTTTGGAGGAAGAATGCCACAGAGAGGAAGTTCGTTCCTTTCTCACTGCCCCATGTCACAACAGTGGGGTGCGGGCACCACATCGCTGGTGGCGTCAGCATTCCTTGCTGGTTCACGTGGTGTCTGCCAGACTTCTCCGCTAGAAAGCCTGTATTCTTCTTTTTCTGTTCGCCATTGACCATGTCCTCATTTTTTTTTAAATTGGACAATGGAATCTAGAAACCCATATCTGGGCTCTATGTTATTCACGGCTACTGGGGTGTCACTGCTTCCAGGCCCTCTCAGTAGACAGAGCTAGGAGACATGTTCGTGCTTACTAATTCAAGTATGTGCCCACAGTTGTAACTATGCCTCTATCTCTCTCAATATACGTTAAAATGAGCAGGAGTTCATACTACCTGCAGTTATGCAGTAATACAGGGTTTATCCTAGGCCTCAGTACTTGCTTATCTGTAGCTTTTTTTTCTGACAGTAATACATCTGATGTCTCCTTTGTATAATTTACTTACTTATTTTTTCAATTCCAATATATAGTATACAAAAGTGTACTTTTGGCACACTTGTCTAAAACTAATTTTTAGAATGTGTGCAACACAGTCTATTTTTACACCATTTTTCTCCACAAATTCAAATGTGAAAATGTCGTCAGCAGGTCATGTCTGTCACACAAACACAAGAGCTGTAAGAGTGGAGTAAATGATGTCCTCTTGTTCCAATTGGAGGGTAAACTACTTACCCTAGGCCGTCATTCACCAATGGCTTCGACCTGTGCCCGAACACTGGCAACTGCAGGCTTAATGTCACTGAAGAGAAGGTCACGTGTGATGCTAACTGGGGTGGGAGGCAGCCTTACCTCAGCTGACAAAGCTGCGGACGACGGCTTTCCTGAACACCAGAGTTGTCATCATTCCACGATTCTGCATGCCCCCTCTTTATTCCCAATAGTGTGGTGCCTATTTCTCTTTTCTGTTTAGTGTTTTTCCTTTTCCATCTTTAGTTTGAACAAAGGTGGTTCTTAAATATGAATTTCACTTTATCCTCAGCCCAAACTCTCTTCTTCAGTGGATTTTCTTTCTGCTTTACCTTTGTTATGAACAACAAACCCGAGCCCAGTGCAGACTTACACAATAATTTTACATGATGAGTTGCTACTTCCAACTCTCTGCTAGGGGCAGTGATCCTGAGATTAGGCAGAGAAGGAAGTTCACCTTTTCAGAAAAATCAAATGCAGAGGAAATGAGCCTGGACAATGGGTGATGCTGTGGGGTTCAAGTACACAGTCTCTGTAGTGGGGACTCCTTTCTTTTTGAATTTTTGGTGCAATGTTTGGGATGAGGATTCCTAAGAATGACATTTCCTAACACTTACTACCTGAGGGTTTCTTCCCACCTATAGATACCCTGCCAGTTTCAAAAGGCTTTCCCATGCATGTCATGGTCAATACTAAAGACTACTGAGGGGCAGGGGCAAGGGGACTGAGGAGGAAAACAGTGTCCAGCCTTGTCCTCACTAACCAAACACATCGATTGCTTCCTATTGCACATAAGATGAAAATAAAAATTCTTGCTATGGTCCACAACACTGTTAAATTTATCAATCAAACACAAAAAATCTCCATGGAGGAGTGTGTGTGTTTCTTAGGGACCCAGTTCCATCAAGTTTGACAACTCACAGTACTCCTCTCACCAGAATCCAGATCCAGGAGGTGAACACAAAACGTACATGTTGACAGATGTGAGGAGGTAGGCATGGAATCTGTGAGGGCCTTATCTGAGTTATGTAAAAATGACTGTTCATGGAGTGTGTACAGGTGCTTGGTTGGGTAAACTTCCTCCCTGAATACAGGGCAGGAGCGGTCTTTGCTGTATGACTATATGAGGGTGAGGAAACAGTGACCAATTATCTCTACCAACTTCTCTCTGGAGGGTGCAGAAAGCAGACAAAGATTAGTGCACCTCATCATGTGCCCTGTCCCGGGTGGACAGTAGGGAAAAAAGGTAGCAGGAGATGAGGGACTGCAAGAGAGTCCTGTGAGCAGAGAGAAGGAGCTTGGAGCCGTGGGAGGGAACAAAAAGACTGCAGGTAGGCAAACAGCAGAAAGCAGAAGCGGGTAGGAAGGATAGAGCACAGGGAAGATCGGGAGGCTCATCAAATGGGAATACAGGGCAAAGACAGAGAGAAAACACACCACGGGGGAGACAAGAGGAGAAGAGGGAGGGAGCGAGCTACAGTGGCAGAGAGGAAGCAGCAGGTCCTAGGCCGAAAGAACAGCTGGTGGGTCACTCATGTTAGAATGACCTTTCATCCTGCAGATATCAGGACGCCTTCTTTCCCCTCCATATTTCCTGTGACTTCTATTCGGTTTTGATTTATTGTTAGTCAGAGCTGCTCATCATGAGGACACAAGTCAAACTTGGAAGGTCAGCACACTGTGTGAACACTGTGATTTAAGTGAGTCTAGCCTCGGGATACCCTGGGCAGGGAGCCAAGCCAGCCATGGCAGGGCAGTCCTGGGAGCACCATGTCCTGAGTCACTCAGGAGAGACAATTACTGTGTCCTGGTCTCTTGGCCAAAACTGAGGGTTTTGTGCAGGGGGTCAGAGAAGGCCAAGGGCTGGGGGCATGTGATCTCACGCTGGGTGAGTTATGCTTTGCTGAAAATATCCACACATGAATGTCATTATGATATTTTTCCTCATTTCTTGTATAAGTAAATTCAGATTTCTCCCAGGAGAGTTGATCCTCTGTGGAGGAAAGAGGAAATGATTTGGCACCCAGGAATACGGTGGGGGGGGGGTGGTGCTGGAGTGTTGGTGTTTAGCCAGGACCTGCCAGCCTCCAGGCACTCTGCGTGTTCTCTCAGTCAGAGCAGGATGGAAAATCTTCTCTTCTCACGGGCAGAGAGGGATGGGGAGGAGGGGTAGGTTACCCTGGGGGTAGGATCTCTTAGAGCTTCCTTTTCCTGTAGATATGGCCTGGCCCTAGAATAAAGCAGTAATGATTGAGAGGAGGGAAAGAGTGTGCATGAGACCCCTGGTGTTTAGGTATTCAAGATGCCTCTTGTGTGCCTCCAGCCAAGTCTCAAAATGACAAAATATGCAGCCCCACTGCACCCACACTGAAGTCCCCACCCTCCACCAGAGCAGAGAGAATTCTTACCCCTTACAAACACGTGGTGAGACACCATAGTGAAGGATTCTGCATTCCTACCAGACTCACCAACTTCTAAGTAAACAACCCACCATTTCCAAAGTGCGAAAGAGCAGGCCTGCCCACCCAAGGTGATCAGGGGCAGGAGGATGCAAAGGCCACCAGAAAGGTGGCAGTGGGGTGAGTGCCTGGGGGACAGGAAGAATTTAGGAAAATACCTTCTTACAGCTCCTCTGTCTTTAATGATAAAACATTACAACATTGACGGAATGTGTACTGTTAGTGACTTGTGATAAGCATTCCTTTAATCACCACGAGAAACCTGGAAGTTAAGTAAATGGAACCTGGACTCAAGGTGTTTTGGTTCAGATCCAAGTTGTGTTCATTCCTGGCTGTAGGATCTCAAGGCAGCTTCTTCAACAGCCGTTTGCTTCAGATTCCTCAACTGTGACGTGTAAATAGTTACAGAATTTCTCTTACAGAATTTCTGCCAAGATTAAATAGTTAATACATGGAATACACTTGAAGTATTACCTGAAGTTAAGTAAGCACTCAATAAATTTTGACTTGCATTGTATACTCTATGGTTCGCAGTTATTATTACTAATACTTTAGCAATAATGAACACTGCCTTAATAAATAAGGATCTACCTCTTGTAAGCATCACAATACTCATAAAAATATGGGTTTATGCCCTAATTTGTAAGTATCTTTTCACTCTAATTGCAGTACTAATTTCAATTATACTTTAATGTGAAGGAAAAAATAACATCAACGATGCACCATAACTATCTCAGTTTTGTTTGGATTAAGAGGGCAAAACAAGATCCACCAGGAGAGTACTAATCATGCTTTCAACGTTATGTCGATGTGAATTAACAATGTACTGATATTATGTTCAAATTTCCCTGACTGCCTGATTTTTAAATAATTGAATTGAAGTAGAATGTTAATAAGCCACCCCCAATTGCATTTGGTAGTTATATCTTTTAATTCATTGGGTAGTTCTCCTTTTTTTCTTCCTTGAAATTCTTTAAAATAATTTTCAAAATTTTTCAATTACAGTTGACATACACTAGTATGTTAGTGTCAGGTGTACAACATCATGATTAGACATTTCTGTGTCCTACAAAGTGATCACCCCAATAAGTCTAGTACCCATCTGACATCATGTCTAGTCATTAACATATTATCAACTATATTTTATATGATGCACTTTACATCTCCTTCACTAATTTTATAACTGCTGATTTGTACCTCTTAACCCCTTCCCACTTTCACCCAGCCACACAACCCCCCTCTTATCCGGCAACCATAAATGTGTTCTCTGCATCTATGAGTCTGTTTCTGTTCTGTTTGGTCATTTATTTTGTTCTGTAGATTCCACATATAAGTGAAATCATAAGATATTTGTCTTTCTCTGTCTGAGTTATTTCACTAATACCCTCTAAGTCCATCTATGTTGTCACAAATGGCAAGTTTTCATTTTATTTTGTGCCCAAATAATATTCCATTGTATACACATACCACTTCTACATCATCCATTTATCTATTGATGGACGCGTAGGTTGCTTCCATATCTTGGCTACTGTAAACAAGGTTGCAGTGAACGCAGAGGTGCATACGTCTTTTGGGGAGTGCATATATCTTTTTGTATCAGTGCTTTGGATTTCTTCAGATAAACACCTGCAAGTACAATTAGCGGGCAATATGGTAGTTCTATTTCTCACTTTCTGATGAAACTCCATACTGTTTTTCATAATGGCTGCATCAATTTACAATTCTGCCAACAGTGCACAAGGGGTCCCTTTTCTCCACATCCTCACTGTCACTTGTTCTCTGTTCATTTATTGATGACGACCATTCTCACAGGTGTGAGATGGTATCTCGTGGTTTTAATATGCATCTCTCTCATGACTAGTGATGCTGAGCATCTTTTCATATGTCCATGGGCCCTCTGTATGTCCTCTTTGGAGAAGTGTCTATTTAGATCCTGTGCCCATTTTTAATTGGATTTTGGTTGTTGGGGGTTTTATTTTGGTATAAAGTTGTATGAATTTCTTATATGTTTTGGATATTAATCCCTTATCAGATGTTTCATTGGCAAGTATATTACCCCATTCCAGTATGTTATCTTTTTGTTTTGTTGCTAGTTTCCTTTGCTATGAAAAATCTTTTTAGTTTCATGTAATCCCATTTGTTTATTTTGTTTGTTTCTTTTGCCTGAGGAGATGTATTTTAAAAATATTATTAAAAGCGATGTTAAAGTTTTGGGCCTTCCATCTAAGTCTTTAATCCGTTTTGAGTTTATTCTTGTATACAGTATCAGAGAGTCATCAAGTTTCACCCTTTCACATGTATCTGTCCAGTTTTCCCAACACCATTTATTGAAGAGACTGTTTTTACCCCATGATAATTTTTTGCCTCCTTTGTCATAAACCATAGAGGCATGAATTTATTTCTGGACTTTCTTTCTGTTCCATTGACTTATGTTTTGTTTTTATGCCAACACCATGCTCTTTTCATTATTGCAGCCTTGTAGTACATAGTTTGGGTATCAGGTAGTGTGATTCCTCCAACTTTATTCTTCTGTCTTAAGATTGCCTTGGCTATTTGGGGTCTTTTGTGGTTCCATATAAGTGACATGATTATTTGTTCTGGTTCTGTGAAAAATGCCATTGGTATTTTGATAGGGATTGCACTGGATCTTTCCATTGCTTTGGGTAGTAAGGGCATGTTAAGGGTGTCATTCTGCCTATTCGTAAGCACGGTGTAAGCTCACAGTTTTTCAAGTAAAGGTTTTTTTCCCCATTGCTTAAATTTATTCCTGTTTTATTCTTTTTGGTGCAATTGTAAATGTTTTTTCTCTTAATTTTTATTTCTGATAGTTTATGATTGATGTATAAAAATGCAAACAGTTTCTGAATATTAATTTTGCATCCTGCTACATTACTGAATTCATTCACTGGTTCTAATGGGTTTTGGGTATATTCCTTAGCATTCTCTCTATATAATATCATATCATTTGCTAACCCATTATATTTATATTAAAATTCCTTTGTCAGCTTCTGTCATAACTTCCTAAATTTCTACAGCTATCTAGTCATTTACCCACCAACTGTAAAATAATGCAACACGATAAAATGCTGACCGTTACCGATTTGTCCTCATTTTGTGTTGAATTTTCTCATCTAGAATGCACTAATTTAAGGCAAACAATCTCAGAACGTGGCTACTGGAGGGTAGGAGTCTTGCTGAGAATGTGACTCACAAATTAAGTATGTTCCTGTGAGGGAACCAGCTCCTATTGCTGATGGCAGAGGGTGGCCATGTCTTCGCCTTCATGGTGGCTGCGTGTATACGCTGACAAATATTCTTGGTAACCTCTGGATTTTCTTTTTTTAAACACGTTTCAAACTTCTCCCTTTTGCATACTTCGAACTCATGTTTTGGTTTCTCGGGCTGAGGGTAACTGAGGGACTTCTCACATTAATTGACACTATCATTGCTCATCAAGGAGGTGAGCACAGCAAACAAATAATAGGGATCAGACCATTCACACCCACCAAATTAAGTGATTGGGGAGTGGTCAACTCGTGCCCTTGATCGCACAGCATTTCAGCATGTGTGTAGCTGTCACTTATTTTCACACATGTGTGTGTGTTTAGGCTTCAGGAATGCCTAACATTAAGGGTGAAAAAATGTGAGTGGATTTTCCCAAGTTAGGTGATTAACCTTTATAAAAGTTATTTTGTGATCTTGTCCCTATAATTTTCACCTTAGAGGAAACAGACAGCGCTGCTATATCTGTTAATTCTTTCATGATGCAACCCCACCATCATTAATGCCAGCACCAGACATGAGGCTGCTTTGAAGAGTGATGAATGGTGATGCCCTGGGGCTACGATGCTGATTAGACTCTCTTCTTTGAAGATCTTTACAAATAAAATAACCATTAAGAGAATGATTAAATAGGGCCTGTAGGGACCCTCAGAGCCTGTTGTGGGTTGAGGCATACAAGCGAGTACATTAGGTTGTAAGTGACAGAAAACTAGCTCAAAGTCACTTAAGCAGAAGAGCACTTGTGGCCTCTCATAATTGCTTCATACAGAACTGCCCCCTGGCTTCTGACTTGGCGTGACCCCCAAACTCCAGACCTCTACGGTTTTTGGTTTGTTTCTCTACTTCACAGCTCTGCTTAACTTTTATTATTATTGATTTGAAAGAGGGAGAAAGGGAGAGAGAGAAAAAACATCAATTTGCTGTCCCACTTATTTATGCATGCATTGGTTGATCCTTGTATGTGCCCTGACTAGGGATCAAACCTACAATGTTCTTGTATCAGTAGGATCCTCCAACTAACTGAACCACCAGCCAGGACCTCTGTTTAACTCATCTGGCATCATTCCTCAGGCAGCCTCCCACCTACCAGCTGAGCAACCCCACTGAAAAGAGGCAGCTTTTTCTCTTCCTAAGCATAAAAATGTCCAAGAACTCTCACAGGTCACGTGCCCTTCACCAACCAATCATGTTCAGGGCTTGTTCCTTTGTCCAGGGAAGGGTAGGGCAGAGTGATTCATGGACCAAAAAGACCTAATGGGGGAAGGAGGAGAAGTTCTCACCCAAGAGTGTTTTCTGGCCAGAAAGACTGTAATCATACAGCAATCATCCTCCAGAGCCTAACATTGGCCCGGGACGGAGCCTCACACACCATCGTGCTACTTCTTTACTGATCTGAGCAAGGTCTCCACAAAGCAAAGCTGTGAAGAGAAGCTTCCCTGTCCTGGGCTTGTTAGTCTGTACCCTCAGTGCAGTGCCCCTGTCCTACTTACAGTAGGGACAGGCTGCCGGAGCCATGTGGACCGTGTCTGAGGGTGTTGATGCTGAGCTGTTACACAAAACTCCTGAGCATTACCCTGTACCGACAGAGAAACACAGCAGGTTGGCAGAATTCAGTGATGTTTTACCTGTGGGGGAGGGAGAAGAAAGTTGTGAGTGGGTCCTTGGTGGCAGCTGGGATGACTTAAACCCTTCACTGCACTAAAGGGGGTCACATAACATGGAGCCAGCAGGACAGTCCCCGTTTAAAACATTCTGCTAATGTCAGCCTAGGTATTGTTAGCATGCTCCCTTAACAATTTATGCTCATCCTTACTGGGGTAGCACAGTTAGAATGGCTTCCCAGACCTAGTGAGATTTTAACAGGTGTCACAGAGTCAAGAGAACAATCTGAATTCTTAATGCCCAGCAATGCCAACATCAAGCAACATGTTGTTAATTGCATGTAGTGTGAATACATAAAAAGAAGTAGTCCTGATCACTTTTCTAATTGTATGCCCTGAGTAAATTACTTGGATTCTCTGGGAATTGGGGTGTTTCATAATAACCCATCATTCTGTAGGGTTATGATGGTGCATATAATATAAGGTGCATAGTAAGGTGCCTAGCACACAGTCAGTGCTGAATAAGTATCAACTTTTATTACTAAGAAGAGTATAGGGTTTCCTCCACCAACTTAGTGTCTTAGAAGCAGACGAATTCTTTGCTTGTCAAAAATATTACACACACCATTCTAGCCATTACAGATTCATCAGTTTGGATTGTCAAACCTCTATGGTAGTGCAGAAAACGCTAAAGAAACATGAGATACCACATTCAAGCCTTTTATAAAGTAGTTTTCAAAGTAGATTATTCCCTCCTAATGGGTTTTAATGAAGAGAAAGTTGAGATTAACCACAAGGCTCTTCAGACAAATACAGATCTGTTTGAACACCGTGGGAGTGGGGTGGGCTGTTATAACAGGTGGGCTAAGAGAAAGTCTCAATGGAAAATATTCTCACATCACAATGATCTCCTTCTCTGCGTTTGCTAGGGGAGCTGGTCCCCTCAGGCAAACCTGTCATACAGACTCTTGGAGCTTCACAATCTTTGGAGCAGGTGTGTACATACCAAAATCATGGGGTTTTCTGCCATCTACTGGTCCTCTTTGAGAAGGACAGCAGTCTTGATGTGGGCGAAGGTGGTGGGGTCTTTGATGTCTTTCTTCTTTCTGCCACAAACTTCACTGGAACTGAGGGGTGTGGAATCGGGTCTGTGGAGTAAGTGACAGGGACTTCGCGGTTAATGCGGTGGGGTATGGAGACACTGATGAGCCTGTGTGGAGTCAGAGAGGCGTGTCTGCAGGTTCAGTAGCCGGGGTCTGTGAGTCGGGGGTGGGGCCGAGGGCTGAGTGAGTGAAAGGTGGTGAAATCAGAACTACGTTTCTCCGGAGTAGGTAATAGGGTGTCTATAAGTAATTTCTAGAAATGGAGATGGAAATCCCTGAGATTCTGTTTTATCTGGGGTGTGTGTCTGGAGGCTCAAGGGTGTGGAGCCTCAGGTGAGTGGATGGGGGGGTCCTGGGGTAGTGATGGGAGTCTGTGAGTTCTCCAGTGTATCGGCTGAGTATAGTGATGGGGTCTCTGGGTCAGTAATTGGAGGCTGTCGTTCAGTATGTGGGTGATGGATAGCCTCTACTGTCAGAATGGGGTCCATATGATCGGTGGTCCTGGGCATGGGGTAGAAAGCGGGGGTCTGTACGCTTAAGGAATGGGGTGTACACTTTCTGTAGGGGGTGTCTGTGGACTCTCGTATATATCCCCATCTAGACCAGCCATTCAATGCAGGCGCTGGTGAGAAGCAGGTGCACATGGGGTGGATGCGACTCCTGTCCAACGCGGGCAGTTCCCAGAGACTGACTTGGACCCGAGGTGTCCGCGCCATCACCCCCGAACACCTCAGCCCTGAAGGAAGGGTTGGTTGTGCCCCGCAGTGTAAACTAAAACAGATAATGTGATTATACTGATAGAAAACTCAAAAGAATAATGGAAAAGTCACTACAAACAACCATAGTATTTATTAAAATAGCAAATTATAGAATCAACACACAAAAATCAATATGCTTGCTACCTACCTACATAGACCATGAGAAGATATCACAGAGGAAAATGCCCCATTCACAGTCATGGTAAGTAAGTGAACAAATGACTAGGCGTAATTGCAAAGAAAAAGGAGTGGAACACAAACACATATCCCTGACGTTTTTGACTATGTAAAATATGGGCAATATGAACTTAGTCATAGGAAACATCAGACACACAAAACAGAGGAAGCTTGTATACAATAAGCTGACTGAACTGCTAAAAAGTGTGGAGGTGATGAAATTTTAAAAAATGAAGAGTTGTTTCATAGTAAAGAACCCTGAAGACAAGGGGTGTTCCTGAGTGGATCCTAGATTTAAAAAAAAAATACATCTATAAAGTAATTACTGGAATATAAAAAATTAGAAATTTATCACATATTAGGTAAGCTTATTGAATCAATGTGCCATTTATTGGCTGCATCTGAAAATATCCTAGTTCTTGGGAGCTGCATGCATTCAAGGATGAGATATCTCAACATCTGCAACTTATCTTCAAAGTGGCTTAGCAGCAAAATGTACATGTAATTTTTCAAAAAGATTAAACACATCAACAAATACGAAGTCCAAAGCATATGTGTATAAACTATAAATATTCTCAAATGATATATAAATAAACCTGAAGGAATTAAAAGGTACATAGTGTCTGGGGTTCTCTAAAATTAGATTCCACAGTGAAGGGTCAAAATCTTATCTATGAAGGACATTCTCCTGCCGTAGTTACCATTTGTTTGGTGACGAGAGCATCTGGGAGTTACTCTTCGCAGCCTCTCGGTATTTGACCGAGCAGGGTGTCGGTGAGTCGGGGGAGACCGGACAAGTCCTCACCGGGAGAAAGAACTTCGGAAAATAGCAGAAGTGGGGAGCTCTGCCACCTGAATAGTCTCCAAGAGACTTGAGATGGGGGGAGTCTTAAATCCATGACTTCCCTCTGCCCCTGGTCCCTTTCTTCCTCCTCCTCATCTTAGTAGCTGGTGAAGCTGGACGGAAAAACAATGCCAAGAATAAATGAGGTTTCAAAGTAAATGTCACTGAGGTAAGTCCAACACCTCCTTCTCCATTTCCACCGTCCTCCCTGGGGGAATTCAATGGACTTCAGTGCCTCACCACATATGGCGAAAACCTGAGACTGTCACCCCTGTTCCTCTCCATCACAGATGCTCACAGTTCCCGTGGGATACCAGAAACCCGAGATGCCTGCCCCGCTTCCTTCGGGAGAACGGCGGCTACAGCCTGAAAACTGTTGGTCAAACAATTATTTATCATGGTATTTATTAAACCATACTCAAGGGAAGGTGAGCACTGGCTCTCAACCTGGTTTCACAGTGTGTGTGGAAACAAAGAAACTGGACAATAAAAGGGAAGGAAGCCAGTCTGTCTCCCCCAGATGTCCCCGGAGAATCTCATCACTGGCGAGGGACTCAAGCTGACCAAGTAGCCCAGTGCCCCGCCCCTGAAGATGAACCCTGCCGCACACCTGCCCACTTACCACCTGCATTCCAACAACTCCTGCAGCCCATCTGACGGCCCCTCCGGACGCACCTCCACCATCTCACCCAGTGACCCCACAAGCCCATCCAGCTCTAAATCCAATGGCCCTTTTCCCATCAAGTCCACTAACAACAGCACTCAGAGCAGGAACTTCCCCAGTCCATTGACATTCAGTCCAGAGTCCGCCAGCCAGTCAGTCCACTGGCAAGTCTGAACCTGGGGCTACTTTAGTCTGTGCTCTCCCTGTGGGGATTCATGTTGAGTCCCTTGGTATGAAAAATGGTAACAAGCTGGGGTAATTTTGTGAAAGGTCATTGAGTTGTATGCTTAAGTTTCGTTCACTTTCAGCAAGTAGTATATGCATCAGTATAACTTACAAAAAATATGTCTCAGGATGACAAACCTGAGAAGGAGGGAAAATCCCCTTGATCCTCTGAATTCTCTATTCACTTTTTACGGCTTCTTCATCCAGCATCCTCATGACTGACCCTAATCCTTCTCATTCCCAGATTCCTGTCATCTCCTCACTCCACCAAAGCAAAACAAAGCCTACACTAAGAAAAAGATGCAAAGAGACCTGGGGTCAAACCCCATCTGACATGCCGTGAGCTTACCCTCGGTGATTTCCTGAGCCGAGAATCACTGGGTGAGAGAAGGGAGGGCAGTCTCAGTGCCACAGCACAACGATTTTAAACCTTTATAATAACACAGAGGGCAACAGGACTTCAAGATACAAAAGGCACAGAACGTGAAGGCAATTGTTAACTGCCAAAAATAAAGCACCATAAACACCACGAAAACACTCTAAGATGCAGACCCACGTTGGAATTATAGAGGGTTTCAGCAAAAGGAGGTCTGAATAATTCATATTTTGGGGAATTGACTGAATTTCTTTTTTTTAACCTAATTAATCAACTTCAAAATTTCCCAGTCTTTCAAAAGCAGTATATTCTCTCTATTTTTTATTCTATTCAATTTTTGATTTTAGAATAAATTTAGGTTTGTAGAAAAGGTTCTAAGATGGTATACAGAATTGTTATGCCTTTTTACCTAGTTTGTCTTAATAATAACATCTTATATAACCAGGATACATTTGTCAAAACTGAACAGTTAACATAGATACAATACCATTAACTAAATGACAGACTCTGTTCAGATTTCACCAGTCTCTCCATTAATTTCCCTTTTCAGTGCCAGAATCTAACCCAGAATATCACGACTGTTAGCCTCCCTGTCTCCATCATCTCCTCTGATCTGTGGCAGTTTCTTAGTCCTTTGTTTTCCATAACTAAGAAAACTTAAAGAGCACTGATCACATATTTTGTACAATATCCCCCAATTTTTACTTATCTCTCATATTCTCATTATTAGACTGGAGTTATGGTTTCTGTAGGAAATAAAACTGCCACAAAAAAAGAAGCGCCCTTCTCATCAAATCATATCGAGGGTGCATTGTACGCACATGATAAATCTGGTGATATCAACCTTGACCGCCTGGTCCAGTGCTCCTACCAGGTCTCTGCACTGTAGAGCACTGTTTATTCTCCCTGTTCATACCTGATCACTTGGAAGTGAGTCACTCACTCTTGCTCACACTCCAGGGGAAGAGACAGAGTAATTGGAATTAATTCAAATCGCCCCATAAATAAGATCTGCCCTTTTCTCCATGTCTATTTATTTGTTCAATCATTCATCTATATTATGATGGACTCATGGATATTTATTTTGTTTCTTGGGTTATAATGCAGTACTAATATTCTTTATAAATTTGCCAAGTCCATGCTTGGCCTCTGTCTCCATTTGCCAAGTCCATTTTATTTTTAAATCAGAGAATGGTATTTAAAAACCAATATCTGGAGGAATAATGTTAGCAGAAGGACCGAGTAGGCAGCTGCTCCAGGCTCTTGTCTCCCTGCAGACACATCAAAAACAGGCAGAAAATGCCAGGACCAGTTCTATCAGAGCTCTGCAAAAGCAATCGACAACTTATAGCAACCAAGCAAATGCTAAATCAAGAAAAAGTGTGACTTCAAAATTGTAGAAAAGTTCTGTGGTGATTGTATTTGCCTCTGTTCCACCCCCTCCCAGGCTAGGCAGTGCTTTTAAAGCAGTGGCCACACACACTCCCAGAGAGTTGCCCTGGTCCCTGACGAGGAGGAGGAGAGAAGACATTATTTGGAAAGTATTGTGTGTGTCTGTTCAGACCTGCCGTGGGGAGATGGGGCTGGTACCTGAAAGACTGATGCAAGTTGTTCAATCTCTGCTTCAGTTAACTGGGGAGTCGGCACAGGAGAGCAGGCCGGAAAAGTGATAGGCACTGTTCAAAAACACCGCAAAGCCTACTGACAACCCTCAGATGCCTGGGGCAAAACATTACCAGGTCTTACATAGTTTATCCACTCTATCATGCGCATCTCAGTGGCTCCATTTTTCCTACCTCTACTGCTGCCACAGCAGTTCTGGCATTTCTCCATCAAGTGCTTTAGTCACTCCACATTTCTAGGAGCCATCCCAGAAACAGGGTCGTCCTGGCTGGTGCAGATCCTGCCACAGTGTTGAATTCTGTATCCTTGCTCCACCCACCAACCCCCCATTCAAATGTAATCTTCATTGCCACTTGGCCAGCAACCTCCGACTCTGATCCCGTGGCCACTCCCTGGCTCTTCTTAGTACATGACATCGCACACTGCCATGTATTGAGATAGTATCCCTCTCTCACCAGCTGACTCAACATGTCTCTGACTGGGGTATATTCCGACTTTTTCCCTAGTTACTGACTTGGTGGGAAGCCCTTGGAAGGCTCTGCATTCTGAAGCAATTCAGCAGGATGTGACAAAGGGCATGGCACCTGGGAGAACTGGCTGATTGTAGGACTCAAGCAGGGAAAGTAAAATGTGATCCCCGGGGCATCCTCCGGTGCCATAAATCAAGGGTGTGCATTTCCTCCCAGCTTTATTGAGGTGTAATTGATAAAAGTGGTATATTATTAATTTGTACGCCATGACTATTTGATACAAGTATAGATCTTGAAATAATTGCCTTGTTCATGCTAAATTAACACATCTATTACCTCACATAGTTACCTTTTTCTGGCATACTGAGAACACAGTATCTACTCTCTTAGCAAATTTCAAGTATACAATACAGTATTGTTAACTATACTTATCATTGCATTAGACCCTTGGAATTCATTTATCTTATAACTGAAAGTTTGTAGCCTTTAACCAACTTCTTCCTACTTTCCTCACCCCAGGTAACCATTGTCTAGAAGAATGTACAGTACAATTTTTAAATATGTAAATATTTTAAAAATACCAAAATGACCTAAGAGCAGATCTGAAAGAGCTCATGAAAGCTAAAGCAGAAATAATTTACATACAATGTATGATACTATAGATTATACCCCAAAAGAATAAACATCCATAAGCATATGGATGTAAATAGATTGAATTAAGGAATAAATGAGGAGAAGAGGCAAATCTTTCCTACAGAAGAATTCCAAATAACTTGTGTAGATGCCCCTCCAGGATTTCTCTTCCCTCTTCTTTGAGTGCAGGCTGGACTCAGTGACTTTATTCCAAAGAATAAAGTGTGGAATGGTTTACAGTGGAAAAGCCTAGTGGACCCCTCTTTAAGTAAGTGACAAGGTGAATACAATACCACCAGTGATAATTCATGTGATAACATGCACCACCTGATGTGACGTAGTGAGCAGTGGAATACACCCCCCGTGGTCTTCTTAAAGTCCCGTAATCCAAATCTCATCATGACACAAACCAAAAACGGAAGGAATTCTACAAAATACCTGACCGGTACTCTTCAAAACTCTCAAGTTTATTTTTAAAAAAGCAAAAGAAAAGAAAACGAGGAAAGACTGAAAACTGTCCCCTGTTATAGAAAACTACTGGCACGTGAAGACTCAAATGCAGTTTGTTACCAGAATTAGATCAGGGAAGTGAAAGCAGATACGGGTGACAAGACAGATCAAACACAAATAAGGTTTAGAGTGTAGCTCACAGCATTGTACCAATATTACTGTCACAGTTTTGCCCAATGTACTGCAGTTATGTAAAATGTTAACTTTGGGAAAATTGGATGAAAGGTATACAAGAACTCTTCATACTAAATTTCCTACTTTTCCAAAAATTCAAAATTATTCCAAAATTAAAAGTTTATTTAATAAGTTAAAATGTAAAAACCAAATTGTACAAAGGCCCTAAAAAGAATAAACAAAATACAGCAGAGGACAGGAGCAGGGGGAGTTGTGACTCTTATAAATGAAACTAAAAAGAATGACTCCTATTTATTGTGAACCCATCACCAGCCTTATTTTCCTCACAGATATGCCCTAGAGATGAAAATAGAATGCAGTAAACCGTTTGTCCTCCAAGGAACCAGAGAGCCCCGTGGGACTCTGTGGGGAGGCTCAGCCGAGACGGCCAAAGGGGAAAAACAGTGGCCACGACTAGCTGCATCTCGTCCGCAGGAACTAGGGGTGGATATCTTTCTGGTTAAGTTATTTTTGAGTTTGTTGAACTTCTTAAGTGCACATATTAAATCTTTCCTTCAAATGTGAGGAGCTTTCAGCCAGTAAATTTTTCTGCCTCTTTCTCTTCTCTTTCTGGAACTAATATTGCATTTTTTTTAAACTGAGGGATAATTGACATGTAATATTACATTAGTTTCAGGTGCATAACATGATGATTCAATATCTGTATCTGCTGCAAAATGGTCAGCACAAAAAGTCTAGTTACCATCCATCACCATACAAAGTCACAGCATCGTTTCTTATGATGACAATGTTCAAGATTTACCTTCTCGGCAACTTTTAAATATGCAATAGAATACAACATCACTGACTACACTCACCATGCTGCACGTTATACCCCGTGACTTATTTATTTTGTAACTAGAAGTTTGTACCCCTTGACCCTCTTCACCCATTTTGCCTGCACCCAATCTCCTCCCCACAGTGCATGTTCAATGCAATGTATTTCATGGCTTCCCAAGGAGCTTGTTTGTATGAATTCATTTTTCTAATCCCCTAGCTTTCTGTTTACCAGCTGGACAACCTCCACTGACCTGTCTTCAGTTATTTCTTCCTTCTGCTGGCCCGGACTGGCTGTTGAACCTCTCTAGTAAATTACCCGTATCATTATTATACTTTCAAAACTCCAGATATTTCTATTTGCTCATATTTACAATATCGATCTATTTACTCATATTGCCTATTTTAAGAGCATGCAATTGTATTTTTAATTCTTTTTTAAAAGATTTTGTTTATTTACTTTTAGAGAGAGGGGTAGGGAGGGAGAAAGAGAGGAAGAGAAACATCAATACGCGAGAGATACATCAATTGGTTGTCCCTTGCACGTCGTCCCCACTGGGGACCTGGGCTGCAACCCAGGCATGTGCCCTGACCGGGAATTGAACCAGTGACCTTTCAGTTCACAGGTCGGCATTCAATCCACTGGACCACACCAGTCAGGGCTGTATTTTTAATTCTTTAGATATGATTTCTATTAGTTTTTAAAATATCTCTATAGTACCTGTTTTGAAGTCCTTTTCAGATAAGTCCAAAATCTTTAGCCCCCTCAGAGATCATCTCTGCTGACAAATTTTTTTCCTGTGTATAAAGCACACTTCCCTATTTCTTTGCATGCATTATTGAAAAATTGGCATTGCAGGTTATACATTATATAAACTTTGGATTCTGTTCCTGCCTTGGGGATGGTTGTGGTGGCTAAATATGTTCACTAGTTTGTTTAGTGACTTTCCTGGATTAATTCTGGAGTGTGTTTCCCCCTCCGTATGTGCAGCTGCGGTCATCTTGTTGCCTAGCACTCAGCATTGCATCCCTACATCCTTGTTGCCCCTACAATTAGAAGATGGCATTTACCTCTATTCTATTTAGAGAATATGGGGAGTTTCATGGAAGTGATGAAGCAATAGAAAGGAATTCACTAAATGTGTATATAATGTCCTGGAAAACCTATAAGAGATGCTTCTGTGAAAATGACCAGAAGCAACACAAGCAAAAGATTTGAGGAGTGAACGACAGTGTAGAACACTGAACAGGTTTCAGAATTGGCCTGTGGATAGCAGTCGAGTGAGGGAAACCAGAACTGTGTTGCAAAGTCTTTGAAAGCTAAATTCATAGCTGAGCCTCAGCCCCACCAACACCAGGCCAGAGTGTTTGTTAATGGACAAACCAACACAGGTTGACCACTAACTAAAATGGAGGCTTTAAAGAGGAAGCATGTCATACAATATCCAAAATGTGTGAGACACAGCATGAACTAGCATAATTGCATTCTATTAGATTCACAGTTTTGCCTTGTTGCCGTTCCCAGCTAGAAGTCTTCTCCTCCGTAACTCCTGCTGCACATATTCAGTTTTAATTTCTTAGGGTTCAGAAAGGTTCCTGGGAACAGAAGTCATGGCCGGGGGGCACTTCAGTGTATGCAGATATCCACAAAAAAAGAACACACCGTGGTTTACAACTAGTCCACTGCAGAGACGCAGGGCTCCTGAGGCAGGTGCAGAATGGCTCGCGGTTGGCCAGTCCTAAGAGTGCAGTGCCCTGGGTGACTCATCAAGAATAATGTGCACAGAGGAGGACCTTTTGTCTTGGAAAGATGGGTGGGGTCCACTTTTTAGGAACACACGACAAGGGTTAGGAGAGTGATCAGTTTACTCTAGGTGAAGAATTTCTTCTGAGAGATCCACTTTAGAATGTAAACACAATTACCCTCCTTGGAAGTCCTTCAAATGAACTCAGCCCTTCAGTTGCCTTGATCCTCTGAGATGAAAGTTAGGCATGTGACATGGAATTAAAGAGTACAGTGGTATTTTCATCAGCTCAAGCTACTATAATAAAGTGGCATAAAACGGGTGGCTTAAACAACAGGCATTTATTTCTCACAGCCCTGCAAGCTGGAAAGTCCGAAGTCAAGTTGGCAGCAGATTTGTTATCTGGTGAGGACCCACTTCCTGGTTTCAAGACCACCACCTCCTTGCAGTATCCTCCGATGGAGGAGAGAGAGAAGGCAAGCTCTCTGGTCTCTTTTTATAAGGCCAATAACCCATCATGTGCACCCACCCTTATGACCCTCTAAACCTCTTTACCTCCCAAAGTCATCATCATCACATGGGGGTTAGGGTTTCAACACATGAATTTGGGGGAGACATATTTTAATCCATACCAGGTAGGCAAAATAATGTCCTCTTCACCCCCCCCCCGAAATATCCATGTCCTAGTCCCAAGAACCTGTGAATGTTACCTGCCTAGAAAAAGGAACTTGCCAGTGTGATTACATTTAAGGACACTGAATTGGGGGAATTATTCTGGATTATCTGGGTGGGCTGAATTTAATCATATGAGTCTTGAAAAGTAGAGAAACTTCTTCAGAAAAGTGGATGAGACTACAAAGAATGGTCCAAGAGATGCAACATTGCCAATTTGGAGCTGGAGGAAGGAGACCATGACCCAAGGAATGCAGGAAGACAAGAGAAGCTAGAAAAGGCAAAAAAAAAAAACAAAAAAACAAAACAAAAAAAAAAAAAACAGATTCTCCCCTAGAACTTCCAGAAAAGAACACATCAACAACTTTATTTTAGCCTGATGAGACCCATCTTGCACTTCTAACCTACAGAATGGTTAAGAAAATAAGGTTGTATTGTTCTAAGCCACTAAATTTGTATAAGTTATTACGGTAGCAATAGTAATTAATATAAGCGCATTGGTGGATGTCCAGAGTCTTAATATCTCACAAGAATTTGTTGAGCTTCAAAAATTCACCACGCTCCTTCAGCCAGAGCTATTTTTACAGGTCTTGTATTTTGGTGGAGATATGGAGGTGGGAAAACTTAGTGACATTAATTTCATGAAAAAGCATATTCTTGCTAACATAGCCAAGATCCAGACATTTAGTACAGGTGGTGGAGAATCAGGGGGAAAGAGTTACAATTCTGTAACTCCTTGCTGTGAAGGAACTTAAGAGTTTACCCTTACACATATATCCAAATCTTCAGAGCAGAAACCTTCTGAGAACAAAGTGTGTGACATTCCGTCCTCCCAGGTCCTCCAAACATGAACAGCTGGACCTTTGCCACCTGGGGGATTTGATGGAGGTTAAAAATTGAAGGCAATCTATTTGTGGAGGCTATGGTGACACTGGGGGTGGGGGGACTTATCACACCCACCAGATTAATTCTGGATTAAATTTGAATTTCTAATCTGGCTTATGATATTCAGCATTTCTCATGTGCTTATTAGTCATGCATATACTTTAAGAAGTATCTTTATTAGGGGGTGGGAGGACTTGAATGGGAGTAGGGGGGTGAAAACTGTACTTGAACATTCATTTAAATAAAAAAAATGCTTAATAAAAAAAAAAAAGAAGTATCTTTATTGCCTTGACTGGTGTGGCTCAGTGGAATGGGTATTGTACTGCAAACCTGAAGGTCTCTGGTTCGACTCCTGGCCAGGGCAAATGACTGGGTTGCAGGCCAGGTACCCGGTTGGCAGGGGGCATCTCAGAGGTGACTGAAAGATGTTTCTCTGGCACATCAATGTTTCTCTCACTCTCTCTCTCCCTCCCACTCTCTCTAAAAATAAATTAATTAATTAAAAAATATATATCTTTATTAAAATCTTATGTCCATTTCTATTGGGCTGTCCTATAGAGTTTAGGAGTTCTTTTAATATATTCTTTGTGAATTTTAGAGTTTAATAGACATTTTGAGCTGCATTTCCCCATTGATTCATGATGTTGATCATCTTGAATGCTCTTATTTACCACGTGTATACTCCTTTGGTAAGATTTCTTTGTCCAATTGTCTGTCTGTTTATTTACCTATCTCTGCCAGTCTATGTTATTTTCATTCTCTTAATATCATTTATATATTTTTTAAATCATCCTTCTTTATGATTGCTGCTTTTAGGTAACCTAAGTAAAAAACCTTTCCTAACCCAGAATCATGAAAATTTTCCTCCTGTCTTCTTCTAGAAATGTTATAATTTTGTTTTGCGTGTTTAATGATTGATACATTTTGAACTAATTTACTTATAGTGTTAATTTAGGGTTGAAAAATTTTCTGTATAAATATTCACTATTCCAGCTCCATATGTGTGGCCAGACTATTATTCCCCGCCTTGAGTTATCTTTTCATACTGTTATACCATAGAGGTAGGTGTGGGGAGATTGAGCTCTCCAGTCCAGTCCATTGATATATAAGTGTAAACTTTCTCAGTACCACATGCTCTTTTTACTGTAACCCAATTGTGTGATTCAAACTGCTAGTGTAGGTCTTGTTATTTTTAAATGATTTCAGCTAAAATATTTGCATTTTCATGTTTCCTCAAAAATTCATGGTAGGGTTTTCATTACAATTAGATTAAAACATAGATTTTTTTTTTTAGTTTTCCAACCAATGATCAAAGTAAATCTTGATTTATTTAGATCTTGGTTCTTTCAGCAAAATTTTATATTCATCCGGATATAGGTCCTGCATATATGTTGGTTACACTGTTTTGTGTTTTGATGCTGTTGTATACACTATTTAAAAATTTTAATGTCATTACTATTCAGTTGTAGACATTCTGATGTGTATGTGGTGGTATCTCTTGTGGTTTTAATTTGAATTTCTCCAGTGCCCTCGTCCAGCCAGTAGTGGCGCGCAGCAGCCGATGGACATTTTCCTCAACCGACAAGACTCCGAAGGCTGAACTTCTAATCTCTATAGTTTGTACGACAAAGTCGTGTATTCGAAACTGAGGTCGTCTGGGCAAACCCTGATCAGCCTGCACAGTACCTTCTCAAACTCACTTCCCCGCGCCGTGAAGCTGTTCACTGGCTCCAGCTTTCTTTTGCTTGGCTGAATTCCGAGAGACTCAAAAATATAGACACCCTCCTCCTGAGACGTCCGCCTCCCGCTTTAGCAACCGAGTTCTATAGGCTAGCCAGGTTGCGCACGGCATTCCAATTGGAAGTGATGACTGTCCGTCAAACATTCTATTCCTGCCCTGATTCCCCTCCACTCTCCTCCCTCTGCCTTTCCTGGTGGATAAGGGAGGGTGAAGTTGCCTCACTTCTGGGGAAGCACATTTATTGGTGGGGCACCGGTATCAATTATCACTTAGGCAGTGAACATCCTCCTGTGACCGGAGGAATTGGTTCGGGCCTTCAATTGGATCCGGATAAATGTCAGTCAAGGGATGGGCGGGTGTAATCACAATTCGACGCAGAGTATTGGTATAGATCAGACGTGAAGCCGACTTCTACTGATTGGGCGTTACGGGAGGCAGCGCCGTACTCGTACTCCGGGTTGGCTGAACGTGAGCCGTGCCCCCTCACGCCGACGCCTCCAGAACCAGAAGTGGGCCTGGCTCGTCTAGGGGAGCCGGGCGAGTCTCTACGGTGGAAAGGCGTGCACAGGGCCCTCGCTTAGTTCCCAACCAGAGCCGACGTAGATTCAGGAGTGCTGCGCTCCTTCTCAACGGTGAGCGAAGGCCAGTGGGCGGCGGGAGAGAGGGGTCGGGTCCCGCGGGAAGCGAATGAAGCTCCGCGCCGGGAAGTTCCTTCAGCGAGTCGTCTCACCCGGATGTGTGGCAGGACCGCAGTCGCACCCGGAAGTGTGGTGATACCGCGGCCTCGGGAAGTGATGGTACCCGGCCAATTGAAATACCGGGTTAAAACAGGTGTTTATGTATCTTTATTTCCTGGGGCTCGGTAGAGCCTTTTCAGCAAGTGTTGGAGGATGCAAGTATTTGATCGTATTTTTAAATGTCTCATCCTGTTGAAAACCGAGGGGAAACCAGCACTAGAAGTGTGTACCAGAAGGCTAAGCTCAGTGAAGGCGTTTAAGAAGCTTCTTTTGCTGCCCGTCACCCTCAATTCCCCTCCCGCACAGGGATGTGCAGATGGAGGCCGGAGAAGACACTGCTGCCCCAGCCCCCGGGGACGCAGAGGACTTGGAGGACACGCGGTTTCCCAGTGAGGAAGCTGGAGACGGTGGAGGGGCTCACGAGGACCCAACAGATCTCGGAGATGGGAGCCTGGAGGAAACAGGTATGCCTTTTCCTCACTAGGGTCTTGGAAAGAATTTATAGGGGGTGTCATTGTAGGAGGAGGTCGGTGAGGGATTATTGAAGAGTCTTTTGAGCCTAACAGGGTTGCAAGTGGTCAGTAGCAGGTCATTGTTGACTCGCATTATAGTTTAAATCATCAAGGAATGAAAAGGAAATCGGTGGGCATCAGTGAATGTTCACTGGGGACGTGGAGTGAGTTTAGGTCTTTGGGATCAAAGAGGAGTGTTGGGGATCTAGATTGTATAGGCCAATGACCAAAAGAAAGTTAATAGGGCCAAACGTGGACTATTCAGAAATCAGTTTCTTGGGGGCTGGGGTGTTGTCTGAGTCGCTGAGATGGGGAAGAGGATCACTGGGAGCCAGTGGGTGCTCAGCGTGTTTATATCATTGAAGAGACAATGGGGAGTTGTTGGTGGGAGTGTTTTAAGGAATCAGATGTTGATGGTGATCGTTGGTGGGGAGGCAGTGGACATCAGTGAGATTATTTGGAGCATTAGAGGACAAGTAGGAAGGTGTTTAAAGATCCAAGTAAAAGTATTCTGTGGAAATTAATGGGAATCATGGGGGCATTGCTCATTGACCACTTTGTAATTAGTGGATGTTACTGGGGTCACTGAGAAGGATCAGTGAACATCTCTGAGACTAATTGGTAGTAGTTGTGGGGGGTGGTCTTTGAGAACTTGGAAATTATTGGCAAGTAATGACAGATATCGGGAAGAGGTAATTGGGGCATCTGGGATCAGAGAATGAGAGAATGTGAAGTCATTGGAATTTTATGGGAAAATGGTTGTGACGTAGTTGCCAGTGGACAATAATGATTGTCTTTGGGAGATCAATGGACAGCGACTGGAATACATGGAAGGTGGGTCAGGGGAGTCAGTAGGGGGCATGGAAGTCATGGATTTCATGGGTGATTGTTAATGATGATGATGGGAAGGGCAATGGAGGTCATTATTAAAGTGTCATGTGCTAGTGTATATTATGGTAGTTATTGTAGGGAGGGGAGTGGATACCACTCAGTATAAAGGGGGGTCAGGAGAGTCAGTGGAGGTCACTGAAGCCCTGGGTGTCAGTGGAGATTAATAGTGATCTTTGGGGAGAAGGGAGAATGGAGTAAAAGAGGGTCAGGGGAATCTGCAGAGGTTGCTGGAAGTCTTGAATGTTAGTGGAGGTTAATAGTGTCCATGGTGGGGATGGAATGGACGTGAAGTGGAATAGATTGTGGGTCAAGGCAGTCATTTCATAGAAGACCGAGGTATTGGTGATGTTAATGTGGGGTCATTAGAATGTTGATGAACAGCAGTGGGAGTAAAGGAGGGGGAGGGTTAAGGGAGTCAAAGACCTGGCTGTTAGCGGATATTTGTGGCAATCATTGGGAGAATTAGTGGTCACCATCAGTGATATAGATGGTGCTCAGGAGAGTCAATGGGGTCATTATGGATCAGTGGACATCAGTGAGAATAACTAAGGGGTTCAGTAGTGGGAACAGGGAGCAGTCAAAGACCCAAATATTAATAGATATAATCATGGTCATTACGTCTTTTGAGGGGTGACTAAATATCAGGAGAAAAATGAGGGGTCAGAGGTTATTAACGGGGGAACCATTGAAAGTGAAGGTTATTCAGAGGCGATGGGGTGCTTTGAACTTGAGAATAGCAGTTATTGAAAGTGGAATAATTGATCTTGAGGGACATAGAGGACTTGATTATGACATTGAGAGATTAGATTATTGGGGCTTTAAGGGGATCATATGGCTATAATATTAGGGACCGAGGAGATACCTGGAGGTCTGTGTCAACACCAGGGGTCATTGGGGAACTGGTAGGGATTTGATTTGGTGGGTCCTTGGGCACATGGGATTGGTGGGAGTCCACAGGCAGATGACCCACCAGGGGCTCTCTTTCAGGATCCGGGAACAAGGACAAGCCACCCAGTCTTCTGTCATCGCTGCCCCAGTCAGAGTCCCCTTCATGTAATTGTGGGCTCTGGGATCCTTCAGCCTCTGAGAATAGTCCCACAGGTGACCCTGAGAGCGTCTCTGGGGGCCAGGGTGGAGACCCCAGTGACGAGGACTGGCGCAGCAAGCGGAAGCACGTGTTTGTGCTGAGCGAGGCAGGCAAGCCCATCTACTCGAGGTATGGTAGTGTGGAGGCACTGTCGACCACCATGGGCGTGATGACAGCCCTTGTGTCCTTCGTGCAGAGTGCAGGAGACGCCATCCGTGCCATCTATGCTGGTGAGCAAAGGGGCAGGAGGCAGAACAGGGGGTAGTGATAGGAATATGGATATGGCTAGCTGGCTGGTGGTAGGTCTGCCTGACTTCTGGGAGTGCACTCCAGCCAGCCAGGTGTGGGTCAGTGTATGTGGATGGCTGTCCAGGGTGGTGGATGTTGGTGTCTATCTGTCAGTTTGGCCCGCTGGGTTCTGAGTGATTAACTGGCTTGGATGTAAGTGACTAGCTGGATACTTCCTTGTTTGTCTGACAGCATGATTTTGTGGGCTGTGTGGGTGAGTTGGGTGTGTTTCTGGCCTTGTCAGTCCTTGTGTCATCTTCCCCCACTTCATGCTGTATGTCTGATCTGAATCTTTAACAGTCCTACCATGTCTCTGAAATGTTCATACTTCCCCCAGCTTGTCCTTACCCTAGTCCGAGTGTCCACAGTGGCCGCACAAACTCTGGCCAGAGGTGTGTGTGTTCAGGGAAAGGGTGGAAGAACCTCACCTGACCCCCTCCAGTCACCACTGACTCATCTCTACCCCTGCCCACGCATTCCCTCCCCTAGAGGACCACAAGCTGGTGTTCCTACAGCAGGGCCCACTGCTGCTGGTGGCTGTGTCAAGGACTCCTCAGTCAGCAGCCCAGCTTCGGAGGGAGCTGCTAGCTGTGCACGCACAGATCGTGAGCACACTGACCCGTGCAAGCGTGGCCCGCATCTTCGCCCGCAAGCAGAACTACGACCTCCGTCGCCTGCTGGCTGGCTCAGAGAGCACACTAGACCGGCTTCTGGACAGTGTGGAGCGAGACCCAGGTGCCCTGCTCCTGGGCGCCGTGCGCTGTGTGCCCCTTGCTCGCCCGCTGCGGGAAGCACTGGGTGCACTGCTCCGACGTTGCACAGCACCTGGCCTGGCACTGTCCGTGCTGGCGGTGGGTGGTCAACTGGTGACAGCGGCCCAGGAGCGGAGTGTGCTAGCTGAGTGCCGGCTGGACCCAGCCGACCTGCAGTTGCTGCTCAACTGGGTCAGTGCCCCGGCCTTTGCAGCGGGGGAGGCATGGGCACCTGTGTGCCTGCCCCGCTTCAACCCTGATGGTTTCTTCTACGCCTATGTGGCCCGCCTGGAAGCTATGCCTGTCTGCCTGCTGCTGCTTGGCACCGACCCTGAGGCCTTCCATGACATGGCCACCTGCCGGCGCCTGGTGGAAGACGGGATGCACAACCTTGGTGCCATGCGTACTCTTGGGGAGGCTGCCAGCTTCTCTAATGCCCCATCAGCCAATGCCCCTTCCTACAGTGTGCAGGCTGTGGGGGCACCTGGCCTCTGGCACTTCCTCTATAAGCCACTGGACATCCCTGACCATCACCGCCAGCTGCCCCAGTTTACCAGGTGGGTCCTGAGCCTGTGGACAGTTGGCAGGGCAGGAAGGTTTATCTAATTGGAAGGTTCAGCATCTCATAGACAGGACTCCATAAGAGAGCCAGTCATGTGCTAGAAAGAAGGAATAGAATGGGTCTCTGACTGATGAGAGAGGCTCTCCCACCCTCAAAGAATCCCTTATTCTAATGGAGAATAGGGCCCTCATACTCAAGGAGTCCCATAGTCTGATGGGGAAGCTGGGCCTCCAGCCACGGAATTCCTCAAGTCTGATGGGGAAGGCTTAGTTCCCTAATTTAATGAACTCCCTTGACTGAAGGGAGATGGGCCAGCCAAGAAAGCCTTAGACTGACCTTGTCCCCTGCTTCTGTCCATCGCTGCAGCCCTGAGCTAGAGGCCCCATACAGCAGAGAGGAGGAACGGCAGCGCCTGTCGGACCTGTACCACCGCCTGCATGCACGCCTCCATAGCGCCTCCCGGCCCCTGCGCCTCATCTACCATGTGGCTGAGAAGGAGACGCTGCTGGCCTGGGTGAGTTGGGGAGGGCCCTGAAGGGGTTAATTCTCGGCTTCAGTACTTCCCCCTCCATTTTATTCCCCCAGGCATAACATACTCCACCATCAAGCACCTCTGCCTTCCCCCGGCTGTGTTTACTTCTGCCTTTAGCACTGTCCCTGCAGTCACACACCTGTCTCTGAGACCCATTAGGGTCATTCACAGCGTCTGCCAACCTCACTAGCTCCATCCTTCTGTTTGCGGTTCCCCCATTAGTAATCGGCACAGTGTCTTCGACTTCCAGGAGGCCCCATTAACCACTGTCCCTGTGCCTGCTGATCTCCCATTTTCCCATTCGGCCCACCCTTGTGTCTGCAGGCGCCAGTTCAATTTTGACTCCGTGAGACCCTCCCCAGCACTCCTTGAACGCCACGCTAAGCCTTCCACCTGGGATATCGCTCCTGGGGTCTTTCCAGGGCTCCTGTCCTCACTTCCTATGGGTCTATTAAAAGTCAGATATTTTGGGAGTTAGGTCATGGTGACCCCACTGGGAATGGCACCTTCCCCCAGTCTCTGCCATTTAGTGCACATCTATTAAATAATTTATTTGGTACCTATTGTGTATCAGGCATTGTTCTAGGCCAAGTACTTTATTTTATTTTTAATTTTTTAAACTTTAATTTTTAAGCAATTTGAGACTTACGAAGAAGTTGCAAAATGGTACAAAGAATTACTATAAATAATCCCATCACCCAATTTCTCCAGATATTAACATAGCCATAGTAACTTACCCAAATCAGGGAATTAACATCAGTATAATAACATCTAATCCACAGACTTCATTCAGATTTCACCAGTTGTCCCACTAATAATGTTTTTTACTGGCCCAGAATCCAGTGCAGATTCGCACGTTAGATTTTTTTGTGTGTCTTCCTAGTCTCATTTATTCTGGAACAGTTTCTCCGTCCTTTTTGTCTTTCATGACTGACCAGCCAGTTAGTTTTTAGAATGTCTCTCAACGTGTGTTTTTCTGGTATTTTATCATGACTGAATTGAGGTCATGCATGTTTGGAAAGAACGTCACAGAAGTGGTGCTGTGTGTACCCTTCTCCGCATCTCCTTGGGCGGCCCACAACGTCATTTTGTCCCATTGTTGATGAGGTTAACTTTGATCATTTAGTTAAGGTGGTGTCTGCCAGATTTATCCACTTATAAATTTAGTATTTTTACCCTTTGTACAATAATTACTAGCATGAGGTGATGCTGTTTTTCATTATACTTTCATCCAGTAATTTTAATATCCATTCATAATTCTTGCCTGCAGCAGTTAACACCTTGTTTACTAGATGGTGGTTTTTCTAACTCTGTCGTTCCTTCTGCAGTTATTGTTTGAGATTCTGTTGTCTCGGAGAACGTTTCCTCTTTCTGTATTTGTTTGTTGAACTTGTAATTTTACACATATCAGTGTCTCATGGATTTTTCTTTAATTCAGTGGGCTAAAAGCCTCTTCTGTCATTCATTCATTTATTTATTTATTTATTTATTTATTTATCTATCTATCTATCTATCTATCTATCTTGCTCAAATCATCTCTGATTTAGCCAGTGGGAGCTTTGATTTGGACATGCTGGCCCCTGTGTCATTTTGATATGTCCCCGTCACTGCTGAATCACTTCTTACTTTGTGGCACAAGATATTCCAAGGTCATCTTGTACTTTCTCTGTGTCAGTCCATTTGTCCAAGCAGCCCTTTGACTCTTTAGCGAAGAATGGTATTTCAACACCAAGCTGTGGTGGGCTGAAAGTTGTAAATCAGGTGGTCAGGGCATACCTCACCAAGGAGATGGCATCTGAGTGGTGGGGGGAGGTAGCCGACCAAGTGGGTTTCTGAAGGAAGAGTACAGCTGGCAGAGGGAAGGACTGTGCAAATGCTGTGAGGTGAGACTGAGCCTGGTTTATATTTGAGGAGTAGCAAGCAGAGGCTAGAGTGGCTGAAACAGAGAGAGTGAGGGGGGGAGTCGTGAGAGGTGGTGTGGAAAAATAATGGTGATCCAGTCACATTAAGTCTCTCAGGTTGGTGTGAGGATAAATCAAATTAATCCCTTATTACACTCAGGGTATAGATGATGAAAACATGGCTGTGGAGTTTAGAACAGGACCTTGTATACAACAATAGCTGTTATACCCATTCCACAGAGGAGCAAAGTGAGGTTTGCACATACAACCCAGTTCACCCAATTGAATCCACTAGATCTGAACTGAGAACTCCTAGCCCACCCCTGACTTGATAATACCAACTTATCTGCTTTAGTCCAGTGACCAGGCAGCACCAGGTGGGCGCTGCTGCCAGGTGTGTCTTCCAAACAGGGGACAGGCATGGGCCTAGGGTCTGATGGACAGGATGGGGCATGGCCAGCTCAAGCCCAACTGACTGTCTCCTCTCAAACCCACAGGTGACCTCCAAATTTGAGCTCTATACCTGCCTCAGCCCCCTGGTGACCAAGGCAGGTGCCATCTTGGTAGTGACCAAACTCCTGCGCTGGGTGAAGAAGGAGGAGGATCGGCTCTTCATTCGTTACCCACCCAAGTACTCCACACCTCCTGCAGCCTCATCTGCTGCCACAGACCAGGCTTCCCACAATGGCTTGTTCACTGGACCGTGAGAGGCAGAACTCCCAGACTGGGCAGTGCTAGGCATGGCCACCGTTGGCTTTGGCCTTCTTTCTCTACCCTGGAAATGGGCCAGGTGGGAGGGATGAAGCAGGTCATGGCGGTGTCTGTGGCTGGTCTGTCCCTATGCAGTGGGGCAGGAACAGAGGGCCTGCCCAGGAATAAGAGGTGGTTGGTGGCATGGCTGCACACGGGTGAGCAGGCTGCACCCCCAGCCCCTCACGTACCCCCACCTGTGGAGAAGTCCTGCGGCCTCTTTCCCTCCCTCTGCCTCACTTCCTCCACTTGGATGATATTCCAGCCTCGGCCAGAGGCTTTCTCCTTTGGTCCTGGGCACCACACCCTCTGTCCTGCACCTGGAATTAACTTTGGCAGTGGGCTCTTAGCCCTGAGGGTCCTGGGCTGGCCGGGGTCTTTTGAAGTGGCCCACGGGGGATTCTGAGATTGCGAACACAGGGCCAGCCTATGCCTGGAACTGGCCTAAAGATACTTTAAAGAAAAAAAAAAACTGAAGAAAAAGGCCTGAACCACTCCCCACAAGGACATTCCTTTGCCCTTCATATACTTTATCTGTACCCTGTCAAAAATGCCCCCATCAGTGTTGGCCGCTGCTAACGTTAATGAGAAAGGTGGCCTCCACAGGCTGCCCGTCTGGTGACGCTTGACAAAGCCACTGACCTCGCAGGGTAGATGGGATCCAGAGTTTTTACCCAGGAGGTGCACTTAGCTTCTGAAGCTTGTTCTGCACCTTCGTGAAACGGAGAAAACTCTCCTCTCACAGGCTGATAAGTCAGGATTTGGGTTCAAGGGAAAGGGACTCGAATTCCTTTGTACCACCGCGTGACACATGCAGAGTTCTCCCGGACTTGCGCACAGCCTGCACTACTGGAGCAACCTGGAGAGGGAGGGACCGCCCTCGAGTTTGTGTCTCTTCTCCCAACACTCACGCCGCAGTCCGTTAAGACCTTAGTTCTGCCCTTGTTTCCTCTAAACTGGAGTTAAAGGCGTATGCTGCTCACTGGATCAGAGGCTCCCTGAAACCCCGCTGCTCACACCCTGGTCAACTGATGACTCACTGCACGCATGCGCGCTACTGAGCCTTCGCGTGTGGGGGGGGGTTTACCAATTGTCTAAGGCGCATGCGCCAGGTTCCTGCGTTGGGAAATGGCGGGGAAGTTGGAGCCTTTGGAAGTGGAGCCCCTGGAGGTCTTGGAGGAGACCGAGGAGGGTGAAGACGATGAGGGTAAGCTGGCCCTTCCTGCCCAGGGCAGATGGGGGAAGTGGCCATCCCGTTCCAATAGTGAAATATTGATAGCAGTACTTAAAAAAAAGGTATAACTTTAAGCCTTTTATAAAATAGGGTTCTATAATGTGGAGATAACACGCATAATTTCATCTGAATTAACTCTTGTCAGCTTTATTGGACATTACTTAATATTTTAAAGTAAACTACTTCATTGTGCATCTCCAAGCAACAAATGGAGGTGGAAAGTCTCGCAGAAACCACTCCGCTGCTGCCACACCTAAGACAGTGGACGGTAATTCCCCAGTGTCGCTGGACCCCAGCACATACCACACTGTGTGGGCTCCTAAATCTCAGCGGCCACTCCCACAGACAGGCTTTGTAGTGATACCTGCTTCCTAGTGAGAGGGGGAAATTGCCTGCAGACAAGTGGGGATTGCAGTTTAGACAAAAGTAGAAAACCTCCCAAGACGGTGATCCGTTACTATGCCCCGATCATTATTTTAATTGTAGGAATTTTTTAAATGTACCGACACAGAAAGAATAGCATGATAAATGCGCATCCACTCATCACTGTTTAAGCAGTTGTCAAGTTTTTGCCCTCCTTTCATCTATAACACCCTTTCCTGCACAGCCTTTAAACCACTGTATTGATACACCTATTGGGTTGCCTTTTTCCAGGCCTATCTATGCAGACGTCAACAACAGGGATAGTTGTTTATTGTCGTAGGGTGTGAGTTCTGTGGAAACCATTTATTGCTCTTTCCCCAACACCCAAACAATGGCTGCTTGGCATATAATAAGTGCTCAATAATTTTCTTTGTTTATTGTATGAATGATAATACCATGAGCTCTCTTAGGTTAGGGCCACACACTGAACACCAGCTTTCAACAAAGGACAGACAGAAATGAGAGATACAAAAAGATCTGATTTATTAAGCACTTAGTATAGCTGCCACTGCTACTAAAAAACTTTTAGTATAAGTTTTCAAATTTGTCAAAATTGAAGTCATTAATTGCATCAGCAACAAAATTTAAAAGCATATCAAGTTACCATTTCTAGCCATTAAAATTGGCTTGATAAAGGGAGGGATAATATCTAGTATTGATTACTCTGGGAGAAAGGCCTTCTCGTCTCACTAGGAGAACTGACCAGTAAAGGCTTCTCGAGCAGCAGCTGGGCAGAACACTTGTAGCATCTAAAATACTATTCCATATCTTCAGTCACCATTCTCAGTAATGGGGAGGATACATGAGTATGTGGACCAGGAAGAGCCATTAGCATGTTGGTGGACACACACAAAAAAAGCAGTCGAATGGCTAAATTCTGGTATTTTCATGCGTATTATGGAATACCTGTGTGGTGGGCTTTTTACTTTTTTGAGTAGCAAGAAAAAAATAATTAAATTCCAATTTAATTTTAAATAATTTTAAAAGGACAAGATTAGTATATATTGACACAATGAACTCCAAGAAGAGGTATTTTTATGAGGAAAAAAGTAGAGGCAGCATCATCTATAGCCCTGTGAGGGCTGCACAGAAAACTATCTGAAGGTGGAAGGCCTAACTAATGACTCTTAACAAAGAACTTGAATCTCGGGGGCTGTGCAAAACTAGAGACATTTTTGTGATTTTTTTTCTTTTAGGAAGATGTAATACTATATCATTTTAAAATACGAGAAGGGAAATTTGGTATCTGAGGATCCTATATTAATATTGATTGATATTGATACTAAACTCGGTTTTGGTGGTTAGACTGTGGTTACTGGTAGGTTCCCCTTGTGCAGAGGAAACACACACTGGAACGTTCAGGAATAAAGGGCCGAGACCCCTGCAATCTGTGGTACAGAAACGTTCACCAATGGGAGACCTGATACAAGGGCAAATAGGAGAACTGTGGTCTATTTCTGCAACTTTATGTGCATCTGAAATTATTTCAAAATAAAATGTTTAAAAGGGGCTCATGTGCTCTAGGTTGTTTTTTAACATGGATTTAAAACAAATTATCAAGATGTTAGTTGGATTATTTAAAAGATTTACTGATCAGCCAGGATCTTACCCACGACTGCGGCTGCAAATGCAGGGGAGAGGAGGGACAGCGATGGGGCCTTCACAGACGTGGTTGTACAGTCCAGCTGTAAGAGACACGGGGACAGTCCGGGAAACCACACGTGTTCTGAGTACTGGGTGATGCTAATAATCCATTGGTTAGTGATGATTGTTAATACTGGTGTGATTTTAGGGTTGGAGTCATCTAAGAAAATGTCTTCAAGTGATGAGACTTACGTATTTGGGGAAGTTCGGGTCTTGCTTGAAAATACTTGTTTCTCTCTGTCTGTCCCTGTTTCTGTCTCTCTCCATTCCTCTGTCTCTCTAAAAGCAATAAATTAAAAATACTTCATAGGAAAAATATAGTTGAAGCAAATATTTGTGAATATTAATGACTTTCAGATCCTGGCAATGAGTAAATCAGTTCCTCATGATATTCCTACTTTCATGTGTATTTGGATATTTTCATAATGAAATATTTAAAAAGAAAACAGAAATATCTAATTATTATTAAAGTAGCTTTAATTTTTTGTTTAATTTCCAAATAAAAATGTTGAAAGTCTCAAGAGGACACATACCAGTCTATTAATGTCAGAGAGAGACACTGAGGTGTGGGACCAAGGAGAGAGAGGGAGGTTTCATTTTTAACTTTGTGTGTTTGTGTAGTGTTTGATTGTTTTTTGATTGTTACTTGGATAAGAAAATAAAAATTAAATACATGAAATACATTTTACTAAGAGATCTGAGTGTCTTCACCAAACTGTTGGCATGGTTACTTCTGGAAAGGGGAGTGGCCTGGGGGAAGGGGCTTTTGTGAGGAGAGACTTTTACTTTTTATTCTAAGTTATTCAACATTTGTTTAATAAGTAATTAAAAATTTAAATGCAAAGTTAGATTAATACATACTTATTTTTAAAAGATTTCAAGTAAGACAAAACATGTAAAGAAAATGAGCATACCACCAAATATTTCCAAAAAGAAATAATAAACTCAGGTTAAGAACCCCTGGTTTGCAACATGATTTTTCATGGCTGTAGAGAATTTCATCCTACAATGTGCCATAATCAATTAAGGCATCTTTAGATTGCTTTTACCTTTTAAGATCACAAACGATGAAACAATGAAATTCTTGCCTATCACCCTTAATTATTTCCTTAAGATAGATTCTTAGAAGTTGAATTTCTGATCCATGGAAGTAAGTTTTGGATATTTAGTACCAGAAAGCCTGAAGTGAGCTACTGGTTTTGTCTATCAGATTGGCAAAAATGGAATAGGTTGAAAGCATACTTGGCTGGTAAGAGTATGAGGAAGGAGGTTTTTGGGGGGGCCTTCCAAACACATGTGGAGGGAAATTCCGTAATACCAGTCTAATTTAAAAATACATATGTATTTGGATACAGCTGGTAGCCTTCTAGGAATTTATCCCATAATACACTCCCATGTGGATGCAAAGAAGAGTGTACCAGGGTAAGTGTACTGGGTTGAACTGTGCCCCCTCCAAAATTTCATGAACACTGGAACCTCAAAATGTGACATTATTTGGAAACGGGGTCTTTGTAGCTATCACTAGTGAGGGTGAGGTTACAGTGGTTGAGGGTGGGCCCTGGTCCAATGACTGGTGTCCTTACAAGAAGAGGGAAATTTGGACACGAAGAGAGAGAATGAAAGGTGAAAACAGACAAAAGAAAGCCTCGGTTTGTGGCACTTTGTTTTGGAAAGAAAACTAATGAAGATAGTCACTGCATCATTGTTTGTAACAGGGAAAGAAGGGAAGCAATCTGAATACCCACTAGTAGGGGCTGCGCTTGAGTCATGGCACGCTCACTCAGTGGGCCAGTGTGCAGCCACGGAAAAGACTAAAAAGGCCACCAGTGTACAGTGTCAGGTGAAAAATGCAAGCTGTGGAACGTCGTCTATGGTAGGATAAACCATTTATATAGAAGAGTGGAAGTAGGCTTGTATATGGATTGAATTATCTCCAAATATACACAGAGAGCTTATAACCCTGGTGACTCCTGAGGAGGGAAATTGAGGAACTTGGGGCCTGAGGGGAAGGGGTTTTTCACTGTGCACTACTTTTTGGCTGCCGTGTGACTTGTGAGCTGCCTTTCATGTTCTCTGCCCAGTTTTCCTTGGAGGTGGTAGGTCACTGAAATTTGACCTTCTATCAGTGATTTCAAGAGTTTAAGATGTCAATCTTTTTTTCTGATTTTTGGGTCATCATACTAAAAGTAACACAGGTGCGTGTTAAGAATATATAGACATATATGTGGTGAAAAGTGTGCCTGAATGAAGATGCAAATTAAATCTGTTGTCCCAAGTCTCTTTTAATCATAGTGTTCCCTCTCCCTTTTTCCTCTTTGCAATTTATTTGTCGAAGAAACAAGATTGTCTTGTGGAGTTTACCAGTCTTATAATCTCCATGATCATATCCCCATGGTATAATGTAATGTTTCTCAGCTCAATGTATTGTCTTTGAATTAGTATTTAAGTACAGAAACCTTGATTTCTTTCTTTTACTTCTTTGGGGGGCGGGGAGAGTTGGCAAGAATCCTTCATAGGTGGTGTTATGTTCTTCCATCAAGAAACTCATATTAGCTAGTTGTCTTTTTTTATTGTTAGAGTTCATTAGTAACTATTTTCTAGACTCATAAATTCTTTAAGAATCTGTAAATTGTGACCTATAATGATTTTTAAGAAATCTGTATGAAATCTTTCTGCTCCATTGCATTGATGAGAACATACTGATTTTGAAGAGCAGCAGCAAAAGTGCTTCCCCTTCCCTCATTCTTGACCTTCATTAAGTGATCTGACCTCTCAGGGAGAAGCTGACCATAGGGGCCCTGATTCAACCAGCAACACCATAAACCTCAGGGACAAGGGACAGGGTCCTGCAGGGCCCCTACTCTCGCTGGAAGCCTAGCTCTCAGCCCGTCTTTGCTTCCAGCCCAGGGGTGTCTGCAAACCCATGGGACTTACCTCTTCCCTGCCCATGTAAGCCTCAGTCCCTGTCCCTCTCCCTGGGCCCTGCAATTCTGATTCTCATTCCACAGGGCAGATGAAGTCTTCGAAGAATGAAGACTTGCTGGCAATGGTGAAGAAACTGCAGAAAGGTCGTGTGTCTCCTTGTATCTGAAGCTCCCCTGGGGTTTTGAGTCAGGCAGAACCCTCCACTCACAACTCGGGAAATTATCCTGTGGCACTTTCCCCCTCAAATGCAATTTATTCTCTGAACCAAACACACAGCTTCAAAATTCAAGAAGTATAAGAAGATGGAAAACCTAGGATCTTACACACACACACACACACACACACTATCCATTTCCCTGACCCACAGACCAGCAACAGTTATTTTTAAATTCTTGGGTATTTTTCCAGAGATTTAAAAAAATGCATTCATGGGTTTGAATTCTTTGTCTGCCCTCTTAGTATACCAATGGCAATACAAATATGTTGGCTTTGAGCCTTGCTTGGCTTGTTGAGGAGCGCCTGGTAGCCATTCTACCTCAGGGCCGGGCAGAGTGCTGGCTGGGTTTGAGGTTGGACACACTGCTCCCCCAGCCCATTCTCAGGTTAAATTCTACCATCCACTGATCTATTCCTGATGAAACGGAACCCCCCCCCACTTCCGTGGTTGCCTGCAGGAGTGCGCTGGGGCTCCCGCCTAGGCTAAAATTAGAGAAATTGCAGACCCACCACCAGTAAAACAATCTCCCCTGGAGTTTGTCCTTCATCATTAGCAACTTAGAAACACTCACTACCCTAGAAGTCACAGGAGCTGGAGTTGATGGCCTTGGAAAATCCAGGGCTTGGACCTATTAAATCCAAAGTGTGTGGGGCTGGTAGTGAGACCCAGCGAGGGTCGGGAAGCTTTTTGCCCCAACTCTGTGCTGTGATCTTGAAGCCAAGAGGGAAGACGAGGGAGGCTTCTCTGTACAAAGCGCTGCTGTCAGGGCTGTGAGAAGGCGGAGATGAAGGTAGAGTGAGGGCACTCAGGAGCCAGTGACCTTCTGGCCGATGGAGAATTTGAAAGCTGCCGCCCACAAAATTAAAGCTTCATTTTCTCCATGTCTCAAATGAGACAACTCCAGAGTCCAGGTGGACAGGAGTGACAACTGCCCTGCCAGGCTTTTAACGGGGTGTGGCAGGCAGGTGATTTTTGCTGGCTCCCACCACACTCAGAATGACATCTGGAAGCCTCCACCATGTCCCAGGAGGTCCTGAGTGGTCTGCACCCTCACTCCCCGCCCCCCTGGCCTCTTGCTATTCTCCGCTTGCTTACTAGACTCACGCCTGCCACACCGGCCCCTTCGCCATTCATTACCTTGGGCCTTGGCCTCACTCACTCTTGCTGCAGGGACTCTGCACTCGTGCCACTGCCTGACACGGCTCCTCCCCCTACACTCTACACCCCTGCAAAACTGCAGGGCTCCCTTCCTGCTCTGCCTCTGGGCCCTTTCCATCTTTCGAGAGGTACCTTCTACCCTTTCATCTTCAGTCCCTTCTCAGCAGTTACCGCTCACCTGCATTGGTATCATACATCTTTGGGCAGTGTCCATCTCTCCCACCCAGCATGCTGACCCTGCAAGGGCCTCTTCCAGAGCCCAGCAGACAGCAGGCATTCAGTAAATGTGTTGACGGATAGCAGCAGAGACACAGTGCCAACACCCACACCCTCCGTCTGAACTGGACAGTCAGGCATCTGTCCTCTGGTTCAATCTTTCCTTCTGCAGAGGGAAGCCTGGAGCCACAGATAGAAGACCTGATTAATCGAATTAATGAGTTTCAGCAAGGTAAACTGGGACCTAGACTGGCCAGTTGGCCATGAAGGCCCTGGACTTTGAATGCCTCCACTTCCTCACCTGTAAAATCCAGACCCCGCCAGGTTGTTTGAAGATGAGTGTGCAGTGTCACAGTCTGAGAGAGAACAAACAGCATGGCTAGAGGCTGCATTCACATAGTGTCTTCTTTCGCTTTTTGGCCCAGCAAAGAAGAAGTCCAGTGAGGAACTGGGAGAAGCCCAAGCTCTCTGGGAGACCCTGCACAGGGAATTGGACTCTTGTAAGTGAAACCAAAAGAGGGACCCAGAGACCCCATGGCCACTGCTGGTGTCCTGTGCACAGCTCAGGGTCTTTGCATGGGCCGCTCCCTCCACCTGCAGTGCCCTTGTTCGCTGCAGTCCAGATTGCCTCCTGCTATCTCACGTCATCTTTCAGCTCATAGCTCAAGCTTTATCCGACAAGTCTGCCTTGATGGCCCCATGTGAAAACAGAATATCACCTCTGTACTCTCACTCTCCTGCTCCACTTGTTTCTAAATCATAGCCTTATTTTCATCTGATGCGGTGCATTTATTTATTGCTAGTCATCCCTTTCCTCGGTATAAACCTTGTGCATTCTGCAGAGCCTTTACTCCTTCGGCAATTACAGGGACTGTGGGCACCTCGGGGGAGGAGCTGGATCACGTTGGTCCCCAGTGGGAGATGGGTGCAGGGTGGTGGGACCGCACCTCTGCTCTCCTGGGGCTGTGTCAGAACTTCTGTGTGACCATGGGCATGCCCCTTGCATGAAGTTGCAGTAGGAGCAGAGGACATAACTCCTTTCTTAGAGGCTCAGAGTGTCACTGTGTTTCCAGTGCATGGAGAGAAAGTGCACCTAGAGGAGGTCTTGAGAAAAAAGCAAGGTATTTTTTTCTCTGCTGTCTTCACTACACCCCATTACCCCACAAAAGCCCACAATCCCCAGAACAGCCAGAAGAATCCCACTGAAACCTGAGCCAGAGTGCCTCCCCTTCTGCTCAGATTTCTTCCTGGGCTGCCACCTGACTCGAAGTAAAAGCTAAAGTCCCCTTAGTGCCTTCAGTGCCCACCACCTCCACCCAAACCTGACTCCCCAAGAGCTCTCATGTGGCCTTGGTTCCTCTCCACAGAAGCACTGAGGACCCTCCAGCTGCACGGCCAGATGAAGTCAAGTGAGGATCAGAGGTGAGAGGTCCTGCCCAGCTCTTCCCAGCCTCAGTCCCCAGCGTGAAGGAGGGCAAACAAGAGTCAGGGAAAATAAATCTTGGATACATCCTCCTCATTTCCCCTTTTAATAATACAGGCTAGTTAGACAAAAGACTTCTATGCTCATCTCTGATATTAGATAGTGGTGGTGAGAAGTCCTCACTCATTTAACCATTCCTTCGTAGCTTCTTTATAAATTTCATCCACTGGTGTTATTCTAAGTCTTCCCCTATTGGTTATTCAGCTCTTCGGCCATTGATACATTTGTTTATCTGTCTGCTCATCCAGGCTTCCCAGTCACACATTTACTGACCCTTCCATCTACCCACTCGTCCGCCAACCCATCCATTTATCCATTAACCCATCAATACATCTGTCCTACTCTCCAGCCCTTCATCTGGTCAGCCTGCCAGACATCTCTCCAGCCCTCCACACACTCATCTATCAACTTAATCATTCATTTATCTTTTTTCCATCTTTCCGATCATCGTTCATCTAGTAGTTCATTTCTTCACCCAACCATCCACCCAAACACCTGTCCATCCTTCCATCGGTCCTTTTATTTCTCCACCCAGCCATCTCCCACCACTCATCATTTCTCTAACCAGTCATTATCTCTTCAGCCAGCCAGTCATCCGTCCAATTGCCTGTCCATCCAACCACCCACCCGTCCACTTCTCCATCATTTGAACCTTTACTTAACATGTTTTTGTGACCAGAGGGGTCACACCTTGGTTCACCGTGATTTTAATCACATGGGAAAACCTGATGATGGTTAAAGTATGCATAGGCTTAACTACACCACACACACAGTCAGATAAACGGTGTATGTTTATTTGCAAACATAACCCTCACAATGACAATTTAATATGTTAAGGGATGATGCCATCCACCCATCATTACCACTGTTTTATATATGAGTAAACTGAGACCCAGAAAGTTAAGTAACTTGTCCAGAATCACAGTACAATAGCAGATCCGGGCTTTAACCCAGGACTTTAGAATCTGTGAAACTAAACTGCTCTGCTTATAAAGTTTTGTTCCAACCAAAGCCACTCCTTTATGGCTTCAACGTCTACTCACTGCTCACATTCACCTACTAGTAGCTCAGGCCTAACTTACTGGTTTGATGGACAGGGTGATGGTCTTGGCAGAGCCCATAAAGTTTCACATTCAATCAATAGAAGAAAGGCGAATGATGAAGGTTCTGAGCAGACCACCCCCACCCCGCAGGGCCTCTACTCCCGCTGGAGGGAGTGGGGGGAGGATTATTAGGAGAATAAGATCGAGGTTGTCTTTCTCTTCCCTGGAAGCACATTTTGTAGGAGTCCATGGACCAAACTTCCACCTGTAACTCTCAGATTGAAGAAAGTTGTGAACAGAGAAAGCTGGGGTAGCCACTGGGGTACTCCAGGTCTAGGCCCTGGTGTGGCGCTGGGTGGGGAGTGAGAGTCTGTTGGAAGAGGAGCTACTGGAAGCAATGCCTGGAGGATGAAGCCCAGAAAGGGGCTTCCAGCAGAGGGAGCAGCAGGCGGAAATCCAAAGGCCTGTGCACGAGGAACCCCCGACTAGACTGGGCTGTGTGTTGGTCCTGGCAGGTGTTCTGTCATTCCTGGGTGTTGACCCCTAGGTTGCATGTGGAAGAACAGCTGGAGGATTTGATGGGCCAGCACAAGGACCTCTGGGAATTCCAGGTGAGCCCTTGTCATTGCCTCCAACCAAAGGCCCTCCTCACCCGGTTCCAGTCTCTGCTGGCTGCTCAGGCCCCCCTCCTGCTCAGGCCCAACTTCCTGAAATAGCCCTTGATTCTGTCAGTCTATTTGCCCATCCACCCAGTCCTTCAGCTTTTACCTTAAATAGGCCACCTCCCCCACCACCTGTCACTGCCACGTGGTTACCCAGACTGGTGCAGTGACTACTGCTGATCCTGCTTTCCTCCCCCTCACCTAGAGTATGGTACTTTGCAGTGGCAAATGGGAACCCTGAAAAAGCTGTGCTCAGGTTAGTCCTTCAACTAGTGTCCCCAGATGCATTTTGCAGCATTGCAGGCATGAGGAGACAGTAGGGAGCCCTAGGGGCCAACTGTTTGCCTGTCCCAGGATGGTTGGGAGCAGCGGGAGGCATACCCAGACTCTAAATAAGAAAATAAGTAAGATCATGTAATGGCATTTGCAGAAGGCGTTGGCAAATGACATCTGAATGCAGACAGGAAGGAAGGAAGGGAGGAAGCCATGCAGGTGTCTGAGTGCAAATGTCCCTGGCGGAAGGAAAGGCCAAGGCAAGGGCCCTAAGGCTGAACCATGCCTGGAGTTTTTGAGGAAGAGCAAACTGGAGGGTGGGCAGGAAGGATGAGGAGAGAGGCAAGACATGAGATTTGAGAGGTAGGTGAGGACGTGGGGAGCGATTGCAAGGAACTGTGTCCCCACCAGCGATTAGTCGCAGCAGAAACTGTACATTGAGTTAATAAATTATAGTGGAATGAATGAGTGACTTGATTCAAGTAAGGACTTTCTGAGAGGCGTGAAAGAGGAGGGGGCCGGGAATACAGAAGAGACAGATTTTCAGGCCTCTCTTCCCACAGATGCTGGAGCAGCGACTGGCCTGGGAGATCTGTGCCCTGCAGAGCAGCAAGAATCAGCTGCTCATTGAAGGTGGGACTCCAGCTTGGGGTGGGGGGCAAAGAGCAGGGTCTGCTCTTCGGAGCTCCAGGACCCGCCTGTGACTCCCCCCAACCCCAACAACCCCCGCAGAGAACTCCCTGCGAGCCAAACTGGAGCTGGTGGAACAGAGGCTGCACTCACTGCCAGTGGTCGAGGGTGACGGCACCCTGGCAGCGAAGGAAGGGTGAGACAGGAATGGAGGCTTTGGCGAGGGGGAAGGGTCATGGAGGAAGGGAATGGGCGTTTGCTCTCCGTAGCACCACCCCTCCCAGAAGGGCAGGCTCTGGGGCTGGTAGGCCGGGCCACAGCATGTGGGGTCGCTGTGTCTCAGTGGCTTCCTCCTGGACTTCCTCGACTCTTGGTTTCTTCTTCCTCCTCTTCTCTCCTCTGCCCCTTCTCTGCAGGCCGAAGGTGGAGCTCGAGAAATTCGGGGAGCAAGTTCCCACCCATACCCAGAGCAGCTCTGAGGACGGGGCTGACAAAGGAGAGGTCGGGAACCAGGGATGGAGGCGTGGCGGGCAGAGAGGGAGACAGAGGGGGCGAGGATGTCCCCAGAGCCCCTCGGAGAGAGGATCTGTGGGGAGCAGGCCCCCCTTCCCATGCCGGGTGGTGACGGTGACTGAGCAAAAGTAGCTGAGGACCCACCGGCAGCTTCACTCTCTGCGCCTGCCCACCAGGAGGAGGAAGCACCTGGAGCCGCCAGTGGAGCTGGACCTGACGCCTCGCTAGGCCAGTAGGACCCACCTGGTCCCCAATGAGCTTCAAGGCCTGCCAAGAAATAAAGGCAATGATTTCAGAGGGTCCTCCACCTGCTCGGCTGAGTCTGTGCTGCAGGAGTCCCTGGGGCTGGTGGAGAGGGGTGGGGCCGATACAGGGGGCGAGGCTCTAGGCACTCTGGGTGGGGCCTCCGCTGGACCCCACCCCCTGGGCCCTGGCTGGCTCTCATGCAGGCTGCATGCTGTCAGTGTTCCTGTCAGGGAATCACTGCCTGCGATCACTGTCGGTGAATAAGTGAGCATCAAGTCCACCCCATCTCCACCACGGCATCTGGGATTCCTGAACCGTCTACTTTGCCAACAAGAGCAAGAGGGAACCCAGTTTAGAAGTGGGCAAAGAACCCAAACAGACATTTCTGATAAAAAGATATGCCAAAGGCCAAAAGGTGCATGAATAGATCCGCATGTCACTAGTCATTAGGGAAATGCAAGTTAGAAACAATGACACTGCACCTCCTGCTCCTTAGAACGGCCACTGTCAAAATACAAGAGAGAACAAACACTGGCGTGGGTGTGGACGAAAGGGAACCCTTGTGCGGTGTTGGTGGGGTGTAAGTTGGCGCAGGCCTGTGGAAAACAGTGTGGAGGCTCCTCAAAACATTAGAGATAGAGCTACCATATGTTCCCACATCTGGGAATGCATCCAAAGGAAACAGAAACACTAATTCGAAAGATATCTTCGCCCCTGTGTTTGTAGTGGCATTATTTACAATAGCCAGGGCAGGGAGACAACCCCTGTGTTTATCAGGGGAGGGATGGATGAAGAAGTTGTGGTCTATATACATAAATATATATGGTATGTATGTTTGTGATGTGTGTGTGTGTATGCAATGAACAACTGCAGTGAAATTTAATTCAGCCATTAAACCCCCCCCCAAGAGAATCCTACCCTTTGGGGGGGCATGTAAATGAACCTTGAAGGCATTATACTAACTAAAATAAGTTCAACAAATATTGTATGATTTTACTTTTATGTGGACTGCAAAAAACAAAACCACCAAAACACCCCCAAAACAACCTCAGAGAAAAGAGGTCAGACTTTTGCTTACCAGAGTCAGGGGGTGGGGATGGTCAAAAGATAGAGGCTTCTGGTTATCAGATAAGTGAGTCCCAGGGACGTGACGTACCGCACGGCAACTCTGCTGTGACACTGCTGATTCTGCACAACCAACACTGCCGTGTGATATATAGGAAAGCGAAGAGAGTAAATCCTTAGAATTCTTATCACAAAAAAATCCCTTTTTTATTGTATCTATATGAAAAGATAAATGTTAGCTGAGCCTACTGTGGTAATCGTTTTTTTACAATGTATGTAAATAAAACCATAAAAAGTTGACATTTAGGACAAAGTTAACCCATTTTGTAAGCCTCTGGGAACCATTTAACAGAAATGACATCATCTTGCACAATAACAGGCTGACGCACACTGTAGCAGTCTGCTGGTTTAGCATTTATGCCCTTGCAGAGCACTTATGGGGAAGACAGGTTCCATCAAGACAATAAAATGAACATCGGTATGGTATTTAGATTTAAAAAATCTCTGGTGAGAAGACAGGCTTGGTGGAGATGGCAGAGGAAACGTGTGCTGTGCATGCACTGTCCACACGCCAGTGTGCAGGCACGGGCACACGCATCCCCCAGGGCACACAGGGCCTTACTCTTTAAATACAAACATACAAAAGAAGACAAGAGCTGCCCTGGGAGAGAAAGATTCAGCAACGAATGGTACCCCAAAGTCATATTCACAAGAGCCTGAATTTACAAAGGACAACTTGAAGTTTTAGTTCTCTCTCTTGGTCAAGCGCCCCAGGCAGAGACCTGGGAGAGCTGCCCAAAGCAGGAATGCTAGCCCCCTGCCGGCTTCTGCCAGTTTCCCCAGGGTCCCTTCTGCGGGGGCGGGGGCCCAGCAGGTCTTGTTCCAGTAGCCTGAAGCTGTGGAAGAGGAAAAACAGTTTTCCTTCCACCCTTGACGGTGAGTGCCCAGCTGAGACCCACCTCTCTGTGGCGACTTCGGACACGGATATGCTCATTGATTAACTTTGATAAGTTGAACCTGTGTGTTCAGCCCTAACACAAAATTCTACTTACCTGAGGCCTCACCCTGCCCTCCAGCCTTCCTCACACCCAGCTCGACCCTGACTGTCCTTGGTTTTCAAGTCAGACCCAGTTAGACTCCTGCAGCTTCCCAGATGCAGTCCAGGAGAAGAAGTGTTCAAACAGGCCGACAGCTCCCGACGCAAAGCTGCAGAGCCAGGGTCCAGGAGCCCGGAGGGCCTCAGCCAGAACCTCCCGAGGCAGCGAGAAACCGCGCATGCTCCAGGGCCCAGCAGGTACCTCTGGCAGCTTGCTGCTCCTGGGGGGCTGTGGGGGTCGCCTATGGTTCCCTCTTCTGAGGCCAGAACTGTTCAAGATAAACTGGGGCAGGTTAAAAATTCTGAGTTTGTCTGAGCAAAAACCGATTATAATGGGGCAGCATTCTGTCTTGCAGCTAGAAAGTCACTCCGAGGAGCTGTGGAAGATGAGAGACTCTCATGGGCAGAAGGAAGGACATGGGAACCGGGAAGTTTTTCTAGGCAAGAAAGCAAGTTGGTTCTGGCCAAGTTCCTTTCTGAAGGGATGGCAGTGGCCTGTCGGTGGGTCACCTAACTCGTGCTGCTCAGGGATTCCTGGTTGACAGGCTCAAGGTCTCATTTCTAGGAGAGCTGAAAGTGTGATCTATTTGGGTCTTGGTTTGGTGACCGGGGCAAGCACAAGCCCCGTTTGAGGCCTGAGGTCATGTTCATAACAAAGGCTGGGGCACTGTCCTTGTTGAGAAGATAGGCTGGAGGTGACATCCTGGGCCTGTGAAATGGCAGGTGCACAGTCTTCATATATCATCTGCGTGCATGTGGGTTCCAGGTGTTTCTGCAGACGCTGTGGGAAATACAGCTTTTTGGTTATTGTTTGATTTCTGCACCTGAAGCAAGTTCTTGTTACCCAAGTGTTGCTGTGGACCTCGTGAAAAATACAGCTGGTTGGTTATTGCTTTATTTTTTGCATCTGAAGCAAGTTCTTGTAAACTATCAATCTTAAAATACTGCTTTCACTTAAAAAGAAGCTCAGATCAGATGCCATAATTCTTTTTGCTGAAAGCATCAGTGATGCTCATATATATATGTATATATCCGTGAGCTCATTAAGTTCTTACAACAATAATTAAACAAAAAGGGTAGATGTGACAGAAACTCTGAGGTTCCCTGTGCAGCAGAAAGACTAGAATGACCCCATGACGCAAAGCCATGTGTAGGTGACCCACCCTCTTGACTGGGGGCAGGACCTTTCACTGGGACGGGACAACACTCAGTGATTATTAGACCAATGCTCTAGGCCACAGCTGACTTCCACAAGGGTGATTACGTCAGTGGTCCTGAGACAGGGGCCAGGGGCTTCTCGGCGGCCGAAGAGACTGAGGGTCTGACAAGGATTCAGCACAAGCGGTGTCTCCCTCCCTGGCTTTGAGGCTCCAGGGGGGCCACAGGACAAGGTGTGAGCTGCTTCTCTAAGCTGAGGGTGGCATCCAGCTGAAAGCCAGCAAGGAAACTTTTCAGTTTCACTGAATTAAAAG